>JANHGL010015232.1:28130-41091 GCA_024611195.1 Ceyx melanurus | reverse complement strand
TCTCAGCCTCTCCTCAGCAGGGAGATCTCCACTCCCTTCAGCAGCTTGGTGCCCTGTGCTGGACTCTCTCCAGTCAACCTCTGTCTTTTCTGAACTGGGGTGTCTAAAACTGAACAGAGTACTCGAGGTGGGGTCTCAGCAGTGCAGAGTAGAGGGGGAGGAGAACCTCCCTTGATCAAGATCAAGATCTGGGGGAAGGATGCATCTCTGCAGGTCTGTGGCTGCTGGGACACCTGCAGCCTCTTGCTGGGACTGGGACCATCAGGATAAGTCTCCTTGCCTGTAGGGGGTTTCTGCTGCAGGCAATGTCTGCCGTACCAAGGATGGAGCTGCAGGAGGGCCAGCAGTGGGAATGTTGAAAGGAGGTTGTCTGGATCTTATCTATAAGACCCTGAAGGTTCGAAAGCTTGATCCAGATGTATTTAAGGAGGGTGGTAGGCAAAGCCTGAGTTTATGATGTGACTCCACTGATGGTGAAAGCTGGGAGCTTGTGACTCCTGGCAGTGGAAGACGGTTCCTGTTTGTGGTTACAGAGCAGATTCCGTGGTCTGGCTGCAGAGAAGGGACTGGGAGCTGTGGGGCATCAGGAGGAACTGGTGAGAGAGAGTTGTGATTTCCTGCTGTGTAGGATGGAGGTCCACGTTGGCTGACTTAATCTGCTGACTGGGGAAATTTACCACTTGCTTGGGACTTAGATCCAGGGTGTTGTGGAGAATGCAGAGGCTTCTGGCCTTTGGTCTGTTACCACCTGCTGATCTTCCACTTGGGCAGCAGTGATGATGCCAGAATAGCCCTGGAGTGTAAAAAGCATGATGACATGGCCCTGCAGTTGGTTACAAGTGTATGGGGATCCAGATGTTTTCTCTGTGGTCCTGCTGGTGAGAGGTAAGGGCTTCGGGAGGTCTTGGGGTCTAACAGCTGGCTGCAGGGCTGCTGTGGACAACAGACACTTGAGGTTTATGACTGTGGGACCATATTTGAGCATCAAGGACTGCTAGAAGGTGAGAGGACTGATAATCTTAGGTCATGGTGATTCGGGGAGGCTTTTGGGGATTCAAAGTCACTCAGTTTGGGGATTAAATGTCACTCATTCAAAATGGGAAACATGGAGGACCTGAGAGTCAGCCTCACTTGACTGATGGAGCAAATAATTCTGGAAAGCACCTCCAAGCACTTGAAAGACAGCAAGGTGATAGGGAGGACTGAGCATGGAATTGTGAAAGGGAAGTCATGCTTAACCAACCTGATATCCTTCTGTGATGAGGTGACTGGCTTGATGGATGAGGGAAGAGTAGTCAATTTTTTTTTACTCTTGTCTTTAGATAGACTTTTATCATCCTCATAGACAAGCTGATAAGGTACAGCCTAGATAAATGGGCATTGCTTCAATGTATTTATAGTTTGGGTAAATATAAGCAAGCAGAAACACTGATATCTTGAAATTTCATGTGTGAAACCTGTATTTTCAGTAATCCTTCTACACCATCTTGTATGGCTGGCTTTGGTTTATTGAAAAATTCCAATATTTCAGGAATACAAATAGATCTTGTAGTGTTTTATTTCCTTTAGACCGGCCCATTCTTCAGGATGTTTCCTGCTCAAAGATGTGCCTGTGGAATTTTGCTGACTTCGGGCTTCATACAGGTTCAAGTATGAAAAAGATTTATTCTCTTGCTTGAAGACAAATGTGTGACAATGTGACAACTTTGCTGAGTTTATTTTTGTACTCCATCCTAATTTTTTCTGATACACTGACTCTATCCTTGATACTTCTATTGATACTATATCCTATTAATACATGACCAACAGAGACCTCTTAATGGTCAGCTGTGGAAACAAATAAGCATCCCACCTGTTAAGAAAATACAGGATTTATGGTTTGGTAGACATCCTCAGGTTGTCTGGAGAGAATTCACAGCCATAGTACAAAAAATGTGTTTTGTTCAATTGTAAAGGATTTAATTATATTCTCATAATATAGTCTAATTATATTATCATAGTCTTCTTACATTTCTGGAGATTGATATGGTGGTTTTTTTTGGGATCTTTGAGTATATCTCCAAATTTCGACTTCTCTCCAAAGGTAAGGTAATTTCGTTACTATTGAAATATATATTGCATTGACGTGCACCTTATCAGTGTGTTTTAAACATCACTGTGATGAATTTGGACATTCTAAGTATTTCAGCACAGAAATTATTAATTCATACTCTAAACTCTACCATTATCTTGCCTTTCAGCTTGTTACCAGATGGAGGTGCTTGTAGGGTTTTGGATTTTCCAGAGGTTCCTTTTTCCTTTATTTTTCTTCTTTTTTTATTAGCTTTTTCCTTGGGGAAAAAAAACCAAACTTCATTGTCAGAGACTATGTTTAAAATTCATTGTTATTTTACTTCACAATAACAGTAAGGCTGTTATCTTAAAAATATTCAAAACTAATGAGTTGAATGTTTTTTATCTGTCTCGAGTCACTTGTTATTTTACCTATATTTACCTGAAGGTTGGACTTTATGATCCTAGAGGTCCTTTCCAACCATAATGATTTAATGATTGATCTCTAAGAGCCTTAAAGGATACTAGAGTTTCTAAATTAGGCCTTCCTTTGGATTCTGATCTCTTTGGCTTAATTAATTATTTTACGTTGTTTTTGATTATGTTCAGTGATTCATTTTGGTGATTTGGTTCCTTGTATTTTTAATATGATTAGCCACAAAGTTTTTTGACAACATAGAGAGTCTGCCTGGCTGTGTTTCAGGGTCCACTTACTAGTCAGTTGATAATGATGGATAATTTTGTCAGGAGCTGTGAAGTGTCCCACCCACTTCTAGATTTTATGATTTACAATAGGAAGTATAATCAATAATATTTACATGAGTTCTAGTTCTGAATTTATTGGTGTGGAAGAATCTGAAATCTTCCCTATATCAAACTACCCTTAATACATGCTTCAAAGTATAGTCCAGTTCCAATCCCTTTGCACCTGCAAAGAAATCACAGACCTGACTGTTCAGTTTGCTTTACAGGCTGGACCACAGAGCACTTCACTTGCCTTTGAATCACCAGCATCTTTGTGTGTGTGTGTGTGTGTGTGTGTAAATCCATCTGCACGTGCACATTTGGTGAAAGCAGCAGGGTTTCTGTAATGCAGATCTGTGCTCTATCTTGCTTTTGCCTCTGCACAGAATTCCTCACTTAAGCCTGCTTTTAGGCTGGTCACTTGCCAAGGCAAAAGAACCCAGATTTGCTCTTGAACTGCTTGTCTGGTACTAATCTTTTGAGTTTAGTGCCCTTGTGAGCAAATCTTAAAATTGTGGGGTTCTCATATGGATAAACAGCCAGAAAGTTTGATGCCCCAGCCAGGCTTTGAAGATTCCTTTGATCTCTCCAACATGCCCTTCTTGCTTTTGTAGCATTCCCAAATCCCTCTAGTGACTTCAGATCTGATTTATTTTTTTTTCTCCTCCCTTCTTACAGACAGTTTCATCCTTTCTTCCAAGAGCAAGTGGGTTTGATCATCTGCTCACAAATTTGCTCCCTGCCTTTGTTGGAGGCAAGATGTTCAGGGATCTCCTGCTTTTCCCTCTGGAGAAGAGGGAACATCAGAGGGTAGATAGAGTAAACAAAGATGGTAGTTAACCTGAAAGTTATCCAGCAACCCTGACAGTCAGCACGCCAGTTGCTACAATGATGTGTAGACTTTAAATATTTATATTCTTCTTTAATGGGTTTTTGATTCCATCTGGTTTTGGAAAGACTGATAGGAGGTATGTCTTACTGGGTGGATGATTGTACTAATTTTAGACTCTGTCCTTTGGGTATATTTAGAAACAATTTCAGGGCTGGATTCTATGACTTATGTCATGGAAGATAGCAGCCAGAGGATCATTCGGGGGCCCGTATTAATCGGAATGTCTAAATAGATTATTTAATAATTCCTTCTATATTTAAAATGAAAGAAAGGAATAACCTCTAGTCCCAAAGAAATTTAAAAACTTTTTTTTTCTGGACTTCTTATAAGCCATTCTGTTTCAGTCACTACTTCTGCAATGCCACTGCAGTGAAAGATGCTGGTTAGTCGGAGAGCAAAAATTGACCTTTCATTCATTGCTTTATAACTCAATTGTAATTCTCTACTTTCTATGTATGCTTTCTGTCAAGTTCAATGCATTAAAGCTGCATGTGTTACATTGGTATTCTAGAAGTCAAACAATTCTTGTTAGATTTTCAAGCTAACCTCTTGCAGTGGTGCTCATTTTATGTCAACAGGGCAAAGGGTTTAATAAGAAATTCTGGCACTTTGACTAGTGCAGTTTTTTTCAGTTTTTCCACTAATTTAATGAAGACAACCACTGTAGCCTTAAAAAAAAAAAAGTAACATACTCAGCCTTGTGTGACCTTAAAGGTATGAGAAGACTGGTAAGTGTGAAACCAGAAAGGGGAAAAGTTTTCATATTTGGTCACAAATCAGGAAGACTTTACAGTGCTTTGCATAAATATTCAGAATATCTGTGCCACAAAGAAATAGATGGGGAAGATAAAAGACTAGTATCTACTCAAAGTTGTGTCCAGATTTCATAGTTGGAAGCTATAGAGAGCTAAGATTGTAGAAAAGTCTAATGTTGCTGGAGTAAATAGCTGAAGCAAGCAGAGAAGAGTTGTAAGCCCAGTTTCCTCTACAGAGCCTACAGTCATGGCTGTTCAACATGACAGTTCATTTAGGAAGTGAATTTCAACAGTCCTTTGAATTTCAGCAGTCCTTTGCCTAGTAAAAGTCAAATCTTGAGAGCAAAAACTAAACACACACACATGGAAGTACTTGGCTAGTGAAATATGTAGACGCCCACACTTGAAGCACCAAATGCATAAAATCAAACACCTAGATAGGTAGAGGTGGGTGAAAAACTAGGCCGTAGTCAAAATTTCCCACTTTGAGTTTATAAATAAAATACACTAGCATTTCTCAACAGCCAGTTGTTGTGGTCTTGCCCAGGCCTTGCATTGGCATCACTGGCAGGCTGTCCTCAGTGCTGTCCCACTCAGGAGATGCTGGATGCAGCCCAGTGAACCAGGAGCACTCAAAGGGTCACATTCACATTCGTATTTCTAGGGTAGAAGGTAATAGATTTTTGTTAGGTTTCAGCCTAATTCTTGTGTTCTGGTTTGTGGATGTTCAGAACTTGAGTGGCCTGGTATTTTTCTACCAGTTCTGCATGTCCAGAACTTACTGGATCTCTGTGTCTCAGTATTGCCTGCTCAGAGTCACTACCTAAGTGTAGACAGCAGCCTAAAAGGCATGGTGTGTTGTGTTTCAAAACACCATTTATATTAAAAATAATATGGAAAGACAACAATATTAAAATGTGATAAAACAAATGGTCTTTAAATGCTTGTTATTGTAATAATTCCATACATCAGAACGAATTAAGACTATATTCAGCTTCAGTTTAGGCATTTTCTGATTATGGGATTTAACTGTGCATTCAGCAGTGGAGTGCTTTACATCACTTGATATGCCCCAGTATGACTCATTGGTATAAAAAAATACCCAGGAGAAATAATCAAATTAGGTTTTATTTGAATGTCTATTTGCAGTTTCCTGGAATGGAAATGAATACATGAAGATTCATTGCATTCATTGTAATAAACCATTTTTCATTAGAACTTACACTGTCAAGAAATGGGTATTACTGATTCCTGGCTATTGTTTCCAAGAGCAGGTAATATGAAATGTATTTAAAATAATTTATTTTCAATTATTTATCCCTGAAAAAGTAAACCAAATATTAAATATTATGCTAATTTATGTTGTTAAAATTATTTCATTTCTAGTTGTCTGTGCAACTGTAGAACAGATATGGAAAAAAGAAGTCAATGTAAAAATGTTTTTCTAGGGGTGTTGCTATTTAGTCGTAGTGCAGTAGTTCTTAAGTTGAATTATTGCATATAGCTTTCAGATAACTGGATTTTTATCAACAGTATCTGTTCATAACTTGGTTTATTTATTGTGCCTTGAAATTCTGAGCACATACAAGTCCTTTTGCAACATAAGACTTCATAACAATACATTTGACAACAGAGTACTTCCATTCATATGGTTCTCATGGTCTAGGTTCTGTCTGAAATGATAATGAAAAACTCCTTTTGGAGGTTAAGAAATTGTTTATCATACAAGTGACAGCTGAAGTCAGCCAGCCACAACAAAAATCAAGTTATCCTGTCAGTTTGCAATGGTATTTCTTATGTGACAAGATTGCTCAGGTGCATAGGAGATCCCCTGTGAAGCCACAAATGTTTGCATTTTAAAATGAAACCATGATTAGAAATGCTCTTTAAAAAGTTAACAATAACATATTTGTTTCTGGATGGACTTTGTGTGATATATCAGGGTTTTACTGTGAAATCTCAGGCATTTTCATGCAGTGGTTTGACAGACATGCAGCTGTAGTTCTCACAACATGGCTAAATGGCCCAAACCTTGAAAAACAAGGCATTATATGCACTAATGAATAAAAGATTTTGGGGTACAGCTAATGAAACGTAATTTATTACTAAATAAACTTTTTCCTTCATGAATTAAATATATGTTTAAGGAATGACCTTAAAGCTGTAGGTGATCTTGGAATAGTTTGACTTGATTAAACAAGGTCTTTTAAAATGCTGGTTATTCCTGTTAGAGACAGAAATTGTTAGAGTTCAAGGTTAAATTTTTCAACACAGAAGGGCATAAGGTATTTGTGAAGTATCGAAAGAAAAATAAGGTTTGTGAACATGGTAATTTATAATATAATCAACACTTAAAAATTTCCTAGGCAAGAATGAAAAAGTTCCCCGTTAAAAGGGTATGTATAAGCAAATATATGCAATTAACCATACTCAGACTCTAGTTAAAAAAAAAAACAACAGACAAACCAACATCTACACCCATGCTTATCTTTACTAGGTGTTTAATTGCATAGTTACGTACCAGAGTACATAAATGTACTTAAAATTATGTCCGTATGTTTTCCTGCACAGACTCAAAGCCAGTACTGGAGTGCAGCTTTTAGGAAATTGATTGGCAGTACTGGATCTTTATAAATCATCCTACCATGGGCAAGGACATCTTTTATGAGATCAGGTTACTCAAAGCCTCATCCAGGTTGACCTTGACTTTGAGGAATGGGGCATCTGCAGGTTCTTTGGGCAGGTGAGTGTTCCAGTGCCTCACCTCACTCACTCTACACAATTTCTTCCTTATGTCCGGTCCAAATCTACCCTTTTCAGTTCAAAACCATTGCCCTTTGTCACAGCTTTTTGCTGCTCTTTTTCTTTCTCTGGCTGGCTTAAAAAGGACTGTAGGAATGAAGGAGTGCACCATCTGTTCCTGCTTGCCTGTGCTTTCCTTCTGTGTAAGTTCCCCAGATCTCAGGGACTACTTTTCTAAGCTCAAATGCCTGGCTGCCCTTGAGGGGAATTCTAAACCTTGCACGTTTCATTCAGTTGGAGAAATCTAGTCTTGGGTACAACATGATCATGTTATTATCTTAAACTATTCCCATTTGAATGGATAATATTTAATATTTAACAGACTTCCCTTAGCCCAGCCACTACGTGACACTAGATGGCCTGTGGCTGACGTGTGCAATGAGCCACTAAGCGACACAATTTCTTTCTGAGCAACTAAAATTCAGAAGGCATACAAAGAAAAAAGTTGTAAATTGTGATAGAAACCCGAGACCTAGTATTTTAGGCAAACAATTTCTAATAATAGTAGGAAAAAACATGAAAATTAGGTCAAATGAAACAAGTCTCACAGCATTTTTCAGTTGAACTACTAAAGAGAAATTAAAAAGAATGCATTAGTTGTAGTACAGTTTAAGTTTCAATTAAGAAGCCAGAATACTGTAGCTCATTAAAATAACAGGCTAAATAACAACTAGGAAAAAAAACCCCACCATATCCCAGGACCAAATGAATTCATAAAAAGAAGCTCACACATGCAACAGTTAATTTATTATTTGTGTCATGATATTGCTGAATGCTCAAATCCTGAGTTAGCACTGAATACTGAACAAAAAAAAAAGAAGAAAATTAGTTCCACTGCCCAAATATTTACATCTGGTGATTTCCAAGATATCCTGGACATCATTATTCCATGGATCTGATGCCTTTACTGCATATTTCCTTTTTACCCCAACTCTCTGGTTGTTAAGCTACTTGTGGGATTGTGGTAATATCATATATAAATGTATTATGTATATATATATATATATTTATGTATGTACATGTTTAACATATCAGAGAGTAAAAGATGAGGTGGAAGAATATGAAACAGGAATGGTGGTAAAGAGACAATATTGGTTAGTCATTAAAACCATACAAATTTTACTTGGAGAACATGAGTTTGACTTGCTACCAGTAGCTTTGTGCATGCCAAGGCTTGTGCTTCTGTCTTCCAGTTTGTAAATGGGAAATACTTGGTGATCACATTGGCATGGTCCTTTGAAGTTTTTTGGTTAAAAAAGATCCAAACAACACATTCATAATGTCTTGCTCATAAAAACATTTCTCCATGAGGAGAAATTAAATGACAGAGGCAAGGGCCTGTAGGAAGATGAGTTAGGTGGGCAGGAATAGAGAAGGGTAACTAGAGAGACATAGAGAACAAGATCACAAAAGAGGCAGGAGATAAAATGAGAAGAATTAAAATAAATAAAACTTGGATACAGGAATGGATAAAAGATGCAAAAGAGGAGATTGAATAAGGGAAACAAAGGAAAGAGAAAGGAAAGGTCAAAATGCATCTTCCTAGCTGGTTGGTTTTTAAAATTTATGTAGACTATTCACATTTGTTTCAACCTGCCTTCCTGGGCTGCTTTCAGGAAGTGATTTATTGTACAATCCCATATTTCCAAAAGTTTTTCTTTTCACTCTTCAGTAGAAAAGCTTCTAAAAATGCTTCACCTCTAAAAGGTCCAGTGCAGTAAAGGCTACCCTTGTCCTCTGAAATGTGCCATGAGATCAGCACCAAGCAATGCTATAGAGAGAATTGCTCAGTCCTACGGCCTGATTCAGGCAGGTTAGCTTGTAAAATTTACATATAGCACAATCTGCAGACATTTTCATATTATTCTGTAATAGTAGTAGTATTGTCAAGAAAAAGAAACCATCAGATTAAGCAAGAAATATTTTTTCTCCCATGAAATGTTGTCAGTCAAAAAGTATTTATCAATGAATAAAAATTTCTCTTCACACTTTCATTAGTTCAAGCTGCATGTTGTGTTGCACAGGATTTACCCTGTGGCGTTTACAAGCTCTTAAATATTAGAGATATCTCACTCCCAACCTCCCCCTGTTGCTGTCACTTAGCCTTTGTGAGGTTAGCAAGTCCAGTCTTTCTTCATAAATTAATTCTGCTAGCTCTGTAAGGCCTTCTGAATGCTTTTAATCACCAACTTTCTTGGAAAGGTATATTCATTTCCAGCCTTCATCTTCCCTGCCTTAATAGCTTTCTTTGGGGTAACATCATATTTTGGATTTAAATCTGAATCAATTGGATGCTGTTTGATGTGTGTGTATTATGGTTGTCTTCACATTGCACTGTCCCCTGTACCTGCTCTTTTTTCATTTTCTTCATGTAGTATTTACCTTTTTTCTATCATCAGAATAGGCTTTTTCAAATCTCTGCTCTTGAAAACAGAAATTTATCTATCTATCTATCTATCTATCTGTCTATCTATCTATCTATCTATCTATCTATCTATCTATCTATCTATCTATTTATAGTATTACTATTGCTTCTCCTGTACCTTCTCATCTCTGGATGTCTTTCTCCTTAATCCCAGTTTTTCTTGATCAGCCACAAGGCTCTCAAGTCTTCCCTCATTGGATCATATATATATTTTCTCATTTGTCATACACCTTTCACTTAGATATTGAAATACAAATAAATTACAGTCCTATATTAAATCGGCTGCTTTTAATTTCCTTGTGAAAAGCCAGGCTACTGTATAGTGTGTCAGGCAATGTGTCATCCATTCTCAGTTTTTAGTTCATTAAGGTTCTCCTTTGTTCTTTAGGTATGCTACTGTCAGATTTTTTTATTGGAGACAGTGGGAAATTCACCTGTCTTTCCCTGTTGAATCCCAAATGTGTTTTCATTGCAAATATTTAATCCCAAAGAGCTCCTTGTATGCTAAGCAGCCAGACCACCTGATTAAGAGCCAGTAAGTCTCTTATGAAGGGTCTAATTCTGTAAAGGAGCTAAACATTATTAGGTAACTATGGTTTTCAGGACCTCTGGGTATATGTTCAGTATCCTGCAAGATCATCTAAATATTTCAAGACTTCTAATGAAAAATGCAGCCTGTCAGGTGTTGTAGGATGTTGGTATGAGCTTCTAAACCACTTTTGATCACTTGGATCAGAATTTCTACAACATGATTTCCTTAGTTGGAACATTGTTAATAGATCAGAACACAGTAGCATGAGGCACAGCACAAACCCAGAGCAAGTCCTGCCTGGATGACTGACGTGTGAAGACAACATTAATGTGAATAGATGAGAAGCACCAGGAGGCAATGGATGATGCTGAGCAGCATGAGAAACAGCAACCCTGGTGTGACAATAATCCAGTCACTGTTAGCATTTGAGAGCATCCTGTCCAAGGAGAATGGTTGCTGTGCTGAATGTGGCTCCAGCAGCCCCAAGCAGCGTGTGGCAGGTTGTCCAGCTGCTGCATGGTGGCAGTTGACCTCTCCATGCTGAGATGATCAAGCAGCATGGATTTATTGTGGGAGAGATAGAGGAGGTTATGGAGCCATATGTAGGCCTCACATTTTTCCATGAAAATGGAGGAAATAGCTACGTGAAGTAGCTCTTGGACACCAAGTCCCCTCCCTTCCCTTCCCAGGGCAGTTTTGGATTCTGTGATGTGTCTTTGCACAGGCTGACACTATAATTCTCTAAGTAATGTTGCTCTTGCTCACAGTCATGCACACGGGGAGAAGCTCTCAACGGAAGTACAAAATGCATGCATAACAAAAAGCAAAATACATTATTGAGTTTTCATCAGGCAAAATGATTCTGATTGGTACCTGATGCAAGAAAGATACTGTTCTGCCACAGGCACATCCATCAGAATGTTTGGATGCTAGAAGACCATGGAAACTGATAAGCTGTAAATCATCTGTTTAAAAATAAGCAAACAAATAAAAAAAACCCAAGACATATGCCAAAATTTCATTAAGACTTTTCTTTTTTAAATGGCTGGGTGAAAGAGGTTTTATATGTCTTTCCAACATACATGTTTCCTCTGAAATCCAGATCTCAGAAAGTGTGCATGTTAACACACATATAAAAATATGGCTGATATTCTTGCATAACAATATCTTGTCAGCCAGTCACTTACCCATTGCCTTTCACAAATGCTGCAGGAAATTCCAGCATTTTTTTTCCCCTGGTTCGCTTAGAAATTTAATTTTGTATCTGAAACCTATAATCATGTTCTAGTTGTCTCTTTGCAAATGTTTCAAATTAGGGGAATAAAAAGCATGATTGGAGATTTGCATTTTCTAAGGGCACCTTTTCTGATCCGGACCTGTAATTGTTCATCATTCCTAATTACAGATTGCAAATTATATGAAGAACTGCCTGTTTTATTCACAAAACCACATGTTCTGTTCAACTGAAATGCAACTTTTGGGGACTGTAACCCCAAATCTAGAAATGAATATTCATTTTGTGTACTGAATAGCTTTGTTTTCTTATTGAGCTTCTGATACGCCTTACAAAATATTCATATTAATTGTCTATACTGAAGCTTTTAGTTGAGTGTGAGCCATCTTCTACCAACTCTGTAGAAGATTCCAGCTGTACCTTGAATTATGGTTTTAAGCTGTATATAGGAACCAGAGAAGTTATTTTCTAAGGCTTCATCTAACATTGCAGTAGTTTGATATTTCTGATGGGTCTTCAGATCAACAAGATACAGGTTTAAAAAAAAATCCATTTCAGAGCACCAAGATTACCCTGAAAATTTGCTTTAGATTTAGAGCTGCAGCTCTCCCTTTGATCTGTTCTAAGCATCTCAGTCTCGGTGTGAGGGAACACAGATGCTGCCTGAATACTTTTGAAGTGAAATACTTAAGTGGATTAGGAAACAAGCCATGTTGTAGCACCAAAATTAACAGCATAATGTACATTTAAAGAAACTGTGAGCTAAATTCAACAGGGAGACACAGCATTTATCAAATTGCTTTTTTATTAGATTGGAGTAGTTTAGAAAAATGAAACATCAGAAATTTTTCATCAAGTAGTAGTGAGGGAAAAGACACTTGTCTTCCCCAGGAAAGTAGATGGTAATTCTTACACCTCTTTATACCATGTTTATAACATACTCTGGGAAATTCAAGGTCTTTGAGCTGACCTGAGGCTGTACAATTGCCAAGAATAAGCTAATAATTACTGCCAGGAGAGTTACCTTAGTTTATATCAGATTATTAGCTTCAGTTTGGTTACTTGGGCTTGTTTTTGGCTTACAATAAATGCAGATATAAGGTAGTGACCCTCTTGGTGAACGATGACATCAGATGTTCTACCTCAGTGGTATGCGTACACACCAAGAAGCATTTAAAATCTCTACAATAATTCCATGCTGCAGTCAAACAGCATCAGTTTTCATTGCTAGCATGCTTGAATGCTGTCTTCACATGATTGTAATGGTAAAATAAACTTAATATGGTGAATATATGAAATCATAAGAGGATGTGGTACTAAATGTAACCTCCTCTTTTCAAGGGTGTTAAATGTCTCTACAGGTAGCAGTGTGAGAGGAAATATATTCATCCATGACCTGGAAGAAGTGATAGAGTGACCCTCGGCAAGTTTGCTGCTGACACCAAACCGGGAGGAGTGGCTGACACAGCAGCAGGCTGTGCTGCCATCCAGAGAGACCTGCACAGGCTGGAGAGCTGGGCAGGGA
>JANHGL010015231.1:114108-143988 GCA_024611195.1 Ceyx melanurus | reverse complement strand
AGCTGTGTTCCAATAGCAGGCCAGCACTTTTCTGGAGCTTATTTGCAGTTTTGAAAGGTGCAGTGGTTCTTCCCTGCGCAAACAAACAGTGCATCCCTGCTGGCATTATCCACCTTCTCAACTCAGAAGCATCATGTGTTTTATAGTCAAAAACATCTTAAGTTAAATATGTTCAGGATTAATTGTTATGTATATGTGGGAAGGCTGAAATACCTTTCCATTATCAACTGGGCCCTGAGTAAGGAACACAAGTGAGACCACTACCACTGTTATTTGACTGATGCTGCCATTTACCTTGAACTCTACAGAGCAGCACCAACAGTTTGCCCATCAAGAATATGAGTTCTGTACTTTCTGTCAATATTGTCCTATTTGCTACTGAAGAAAGACAAATTTCTGACCCTGAGGACAACCTCCATTTAAACTTTTCCCACAAAAAGGAACTTTCTCCATATTCTTATTGGCATCGTTCCTGTGTTTATTATGTATGTCAGACCATTCCCAGACATTGTTCAGCTGGCACAGGCCAAACCATTCTCTACCTGCTGAAAATTAATACAGATAAATGTGTGCCAGGACTCCAGTCTATCCTAATCCTGCTTACTGGTGTAGACAAATCCATTAGGATGGTTTGGGGAAAGGATTGGTAGATTCTGACCATGCTTAGATCATTCTCAATCAATTCACTGGAAAGAAATCTTGTAAAGATTCACTGAAAAGAAATTTCTTGTAAAGAAATCTTTAGTCACACAAACACTAGTGAGATCAGAACCTGACTTGCAGTGTTAGTTTCAAATGCCTTGTCTGAAAGTCCTAATGGACACTTCAGTGTAAACTAGAGATCCGAGTAGCTCCACAGCAACAACTGAAGAAGGTGAAGGACTATATTAAGTCCAATTAATTTCATGTTAAGGTAGCTAGCAGAAAAGGGTTGCATGATTAGCATGCTAGATGAGCTAAATTCTCCCCACATTATGTACACCAAAGCAAGGCAAATAAATCAAACATGTTCTCCATGAAACTTTCCATGATAATTTCTTCGTGGATTTAGTCTAAAGTTGTTAAAGTAATAGAATTTCATTTTTATGACTCAGCTCTAAGGTAGATAATTGTTCTGAACTTCAACTGCTGACTCCTGAAGATACCATCCAACTACCAAACTCATAATCAGCAGCTGCTATTACTGTCTGTTATGTTGAACAACATTTAATATTCACTCTAAATACTTCCAGCTTTCTAGGAAAGGGACATTAAAACCCTCTGAAATCAGTAGATGGCTTCCATTGTCCATAGAGTGATAGAATCATAGAATGGTATGTGTTGGAAGAGACCTTAAGGACCATACAGTTCTGACATCCCTGTCATAGGCAGGGACACCTTCCACTAGACCAGGTTGCTCAGAGCCCCATCCAATGCTGCCTTGAACACTTCCAGGGATGGGGCATCCACAACCTCTCTGAGTAACCTGTTCCAGTGCCTCACCAACTTCCTTACATCTAATCTAAATCTACCTCCTTTCTATTTAAAGCCATTACCCCCCTTGTCCTGTCACTAAATACCCTTGTAAAAAGTTTATCTCCAGCTTTCTTGTAGGCCACCTTTAGGTAATGAAAAGCTGTTCCAGGCTGAACAGCCCAAACTCAGACTGTTCCAGGCCTCTGATCATTTTTGTGGCAATCATCTGGATTCACTCCAACATGTCCATGTCTTTCTTATCACAGAATCACAGAATGTTAGGGCTTGGAAGAGACCTAGAAGATCATCTAGTCCAACCTCCCTGCCAGAGCAGGATCACCTAGACCAAGTCACCCAGGAATATATTCAGACAGGTCTTGAATATCTTCAGAGAAGGAGACTCCACAACCCCCCCTGGGCAGCCTGTTCCAGAACTCTGTCACCCTCACTGGGAAAAAGTTATCTTGGGGGACCCAAAGCTGAGTGCAGCACTTCAGGCAGGGTCTCATGAAAGTGTATTAGAGGGGAAGAATCACATCCCTTGACCTGCTAGTAACATGAAAATCTATAAAACAAATCAAACAAATATAAGGACAAAGTACTTTCAGAATATGAGCATAGTAATAGAAATGTAATTATAGCAAAAGATCTTAGCAAAAAACAACAACAAAATAATAATCTTGATAAAAATGAGACATTTAACCTTACAGAACTCCATGGCCCGTTTTCACTTACAGCTTACCTTTCTCTTCTGTTCTGTGGGGAAAAAAAGAAAATCCTTCAACACTGTTACTCCAAAATCACGATACAGCTACATTATGCACAGATGAATGTCATTTTCTTGGTGAAAGGACTTTGATATCTGTCCAAAGAAACATTATAAGCTATACTGGCAAAAGAGGTCTTTGGTCACTATCAGCTGTCTTCATGAGAAATGAGTGGGGTAGAGGTCAGAGGAAAGACTATTGGTTTATATCTCTACCAGAAAGCTTCTTGTATATGTGTAATAACTAAAGATAGGCAGCACAGACTGCAGAGCAGTTAGATACTCACATTTACCATGTTGGCAAACTCATAAAAAAAAAAAAAATAAAAAATTACTTTTAAGGATTTTGTATCCAAAATATTAACCTCAGAATGACAAGCACTCAAGGGAATTTAGATAGCACAAATCTGGGACTCTATTTAGTGTTAATGATGGCCCTCTGCAATTACCCATTTTGACAGTGTACTTCCAGGATTTTGTCTGTCCTTAGCAGAAGCTAATTTGCAATGCTTTATCAGGGTGACAGTTACTGCTATCTAGGAAAAAATGTATCAGTAATTTACTGTTTTTCCTTTCATAGAAACAGTGACACTGAAGGACCATTGGGAAATATGCTCTGTATTTCCTTGAAAAATACTCATAATTTACTAGTTGAAGCTTACTGCTAGAAACACAGGGAACAGTGAGTCTTAAGTGGTAATTGGAAAGCAGTGAATTTACGAAGCTTCAGGTGCAATGCTCTGGTTTTAAGATGAAAAGACCAAATTGGACAGCAGTATTTGGCTAACACTTCTTTAGGAAGCAGTTTATACTTTGACATAATATCATGCAGGTATTTCACTGACGAATACAAAGTTTTTCATCAAATGTTTTCCAGTAGGAACTAGTACAATATGACTAGGAAGTTTGCAACTCTGTGAAGATCTGATCCTAGCCAAGTGGGAAAGCAACACTTGATGATGAGTGGTCTAGGGCCATGGATCACTCTCTGGGGGACAGGTATCTAGTAATTTATATGTAGCTAGTACAGTGTCAGCTGGAGTCACAGAAACATGTTATGCATTCCTAAAGAAATGGTACCAGCAAAAATATAGCCCTAGATGAAACTTTTTTTGGGGGGGCAGGGGGTTTGAGGATGAAGGAAGCCTTCCTCTTCTTTCTACAGTTATTTTGTGAGTAAATATTCATTCACGAAACAGATGTGCACCATCAGCTCCCTGCTCAGAGTGAAGGGTTCTTGAATCCTCATCTGCTGCATGCAAAGCAGGTCCAGTCAGTTCTCCTGAGGTTCACATGCAACTAGTGAAAGCAATGCTGTTGTGCATGGGATGTACAGGAGAGACAGCAAGAGAGCATGAGTGTTGCTCAGCTGGGCTGGGCAGTCAACTGGCAGGAACTGAAAGGATTAACTTGACCCTTTTGCTAAGACTGCATATACATTCTTGATTAAGTTCATTGGAAGTGGGGGAAAATGTATCTTTCAGCATCTTGGTTTTAGTTCAGATGTGATACAGATGGCAAGGAAAAGTTTTGAAGTGAGTCTTCAACATGACAATATCCTGGTTTTTGGGATGTCTTGGTCAACAACAGCAGAAGCATTGCCAATGGCATTTATTAAAAGACTTTAGGATTTGTGTCAAATGCACAGTCCAGCTTGTAACACTCACTGCAGACACAATAAGATCTCTCAGATCTTCTCTTTTTTGTCATCTTGATTTTTTATAATCAGCTCAGAGAAATATTTTCTTTTTACATTGGTGGAGCAAGTGACATCTCACTTAAACCTGTTCAGATAGATGTGCATTTGGTTCATTATGAAACCAAGATTAGACTAGAAACGAGATGGATTTTCTGATTAATGTGAAAATGGTGGTGTATTTACAAGAACAAAAAATAGTTTGTGAATGTAAACCGTTTTCCAAAATAACTTATTTTGTGACAGATTTCAATGCCTTTACTGGCTTTGGGCAAAACTCCTTGAATGAGATGTCACTCTACAAAGAAAGAAAGGAAAAAAAAATAAAATCATTCTTAGAACTTGGCTTCTGGAGTGGCTTTTTACTAAAGGTGGCATCAAAAGACTTCTAACAGAACCCAACTGTCTGCATCCTTAGCATGATGCACAATTCATTTCTTGCTGGAAAGAGCCTCTTCTGGCAGCTGAATCTTATTGTACTTTACAGTCACTCCTGAAGAATTACTAAACCTCATGGGGTTTTCTGCAGGTTTCCCCTGGTTTCCTCTAGTATATTTTCTCCTGTTGCAGTTCTGTAAACATGGGAAATTACTAACAGATACAGTGGACACTGTCGTGCCTCTTGTGCTGCTGATATCCTATCCTGTAAATGGCCCTGATTTATGTATTTGCTAAAGAGAAAGGGAGGATAATCTCATGGAAAGTTGTTGAAGAATAATCTTAAAGGAAGTTAAAATGTATTAATGTTATCTTATTAAAAAAAACACCCTTATTTCATATATAGAAGGATATATTTTGCCCAAGGAAAGAATAGATAAAATTAAATTCTATGCAATACATTTAATTAAGTCTATGCAAATATATTTTAAAATAATAGCACTTAACTACCATGTTTTCCATGTAATGTGACCTGGGGCCACTAACCAAAGCCCTTATCTCAGTCTTTCCCTTTGTTCGTAACCCAGTTTTTATGAGATGTTCTTTTGGTGTCATTATACTTTATTGTGTGTCATTGTACACTGGACTCCAATCCACATATTACTCCCACAAGAGAAGGACAGCTTCAAAATATATACTTAATTATTCAGAGAACTTTAATCTCTAGAGTTGTGTTGTATTTAAAAAGCAACATATTGTACAATCCTGTAGAATGTTTTCCTGAGTGCACATATTGCTGCATGCTTAAAATCCCAACCAAAAAATACTCCAAACCATCCTGCTTACCATTTGTTCTGCTACAGTTTTCAATAATTAGGGGATCAATTAATTAAAAGATCAAAAGCAGTAAATAGTAGGTCAGTGATGATTGTCCTTTTAAAACATATTTTACATGCTTCTATTTATAAACATAAAATAGCTGTTTATACTGAAGCTATCTTTGGGCTTCAAAAGAACAAACACATCTGAAGCCAAACTTACCTTTTTTTTTTTCTTCATTTTTGCCATGCATAATTCTAAATGAATACCAGGCACCATGCTGTAGCAAATCAGAAGCCTGTGTATGTAAGGAACATGCAATTGCTGCACATTTCAAAAGAAATTAGCTCTGAGTCTTGCTTGATAAAACCCTGGCACTGAAAACTGTCTGAAGAAGACACAAACCTGTAAGGGTGCAAAAGTGTTTACAAGCCATTTCTGATGTGAAGGGATACATTCCTAATGCTGTTTCTGCTTCCCAGCAAAGGTTCTTGTTGACAGGGCAAAACTGTGTTATGAATTTTCACACTGTCAAGGTCCATCACCATTCACACCCACGCATCATCCTGCCTTTCCCAGCTACATTTCTCCCAGCTGCAAACACAGAATGGAAACATCCTATTTCCCCTGCTGATACCACACAGCTTTCCTCCCCCAGACCCTATTTTAGATAACCCTTATCCCTCTCCCATTTGCCCAACTCCCCCAAACCAAGACATCAAACTCTTAGCACCTCCTGCACAGCCCACAAAAGATGTTCTCTCTCACTCTTCCATTTCTCATCCCACCTCCTCTGCCATAGTTGGGTTTGAACCTGGAAATGCAAATGTTGACATTGGTTGAATTTCTGCATTCCTACAGCATTTAAGTGATACTTTGCTCCACAGATGGGGCTGGGAGATTTTGCCTTAAATAATTTTATCTTCAGAAATTTGCTGTGATGACGAAAGAACAGCTCCATGGTTGTTATTACAGCTGGGACACTGCTGCCTGCAATGAGCTGCCCCTGTGTCCCAGGCACCAATCCTGTTATTCAGACAGCTGGTCAATGGGCAGGATTTTTCATTGGTCCTGGATGCATTTTGCACATTTCTGTGCTATAAATTCATGTTTGTTTTCTGAGGGTTTGCAATTCATCATGTGTTTTTTTGGTAACAATTTCAATTTCTGTATAGTTCTGAATCCTCTCTAAATACTTTGTGCCGTTTACCAAACTAGCAAAAAGCTACTTTATTTCACACATATTCCCTCATGTAATTAGTTTTTCCTTTCAGCAGCTTTCTGCTCTGTCTCTGGTTCTCTTTGTTCCTGATACATACTGTAACATACTCAGAAAATGAACTAGGAAATTAGCACACTAGGGATATGTTTTTCTATTTCATTTCTTCTTTCCATCCCATTTTTGAAGTTTTTTTCAGGGAAGTCTGTATTGCAAATGGAATTTATTATTGGAATTCACTATGCTTCATTATCCCTAACAGATGTAATAATTAAAATTACAAAGATGTAAAATATAACTTAAAATCTATTTTTCCAAGGATATTGTTTTATGGGGAAAACTTCTAAAAAGAATACCTATTTATGAGTTTCTTTTTCCTCCCGTTGATATGCTACACTGGTGATGTTGCCTACAAACACTATTCCATGAAGTTATCAACAGATGAATACCTAGATACAGATACAGCTACACTTTCTGAAAACCAAGTATTAAATACAACCACAAATATTTTCTAAATTAAGGCTGCAATGAGCCCATAGGTAAAATGCACTGAGAAAAGTTTTCTATAGAACATTACTTATTTATGGTTTTTTTTCTTTTTTCTTTTTTTTTTCTTTTTGAAAAGATTAAACATGATTCTGATATCTTTGGATTGTTACTGAATGCAAAGGTGCTACATCCATACAGATTACCAGAGAGCACCACTGGTTATTGGATTATACTGTGTATAGTATAACCTGGTATGTTTTAGACCTGGGCCAACAAGCATTCTCTCAAAAAAACTACCAGGCATAGCTTGGAATATGTGGACTATTGCATTATTTTCAATTATTTTTGAAAGTGACCCATTTCAGAATGTAAATGTATTTGATATGAATATGGAATTATCCATCTTGTTGCACTTAACGTCAGATAATTGCCCCAGATCTATTTAATATACAGCATGGAAGCCTTAACCTTGTTTTATAAGTGTTTGGATTTATTAATAACTTTCAGAGATGTAAATAAATTCTAGACAAATTCTATCAAGAATTAGATTTTTTTTTTTCTATAATGTAACATTATGTAATCAGTCTTTAAATTCTTCCTCAAATTTCACATGGCTATTACCTAATCACAAGGTCAGATATTTTTGTATAAATGCTTTTTGTTTTGGTGGGGGTTCTATTTTCCAGAAATGCATCAGCAAAGAAACACTTGTGTGTATGCATATTTGTATATATCCATGTTTTATTTTTCCTGCCTGCCCAGTCTTTGCAAAATTACAGATCACATTGATCCTTCTTCTAGAGGTGCAGTGCACAAACAATGACTTTAAGTGTAGGACCTTACATTTCTTGTGGGACTTTTAGTATTATCAGGAGCCTCTAGCCAGAATCTGCACATATTCCCACACTAAGTCAAGCTTCTGGAAAGCCCCAGGTTCCACAAGGATAGCAAACCATCAGGTTGTTCACAGTCCCCTCTGGCCAGTCAGATGGAAGCACTGGTAAGCACTGGTACATTTAGACAGCAGTGAGCAGTAGGTAGGTAAAAAGCAGTGGGAAGCAGCAGCATCAAGGAGAGCACACATTTTATCAGCTGTTATCAGGTGAGCTTATTGTGAACAAATACCATGCCTCTTTTTATTTTGTCACTGTGCCTTATCTGCCACCCTCCTGTCCCTCTTCATTTCCCTCCTGGAAGGGCTGGTGTTTATTTCCTATTAACTATTCTCTCTGTGCCAAGGACCTTTATATGAGTAACTCGGTGCTATGTCATCCTCCCTTCCCTTACATCTTCTTTTTTCTGTGGGCTGAAATCCTTCTTAGGTCCCCCAGATTCTCCTCATCTCCAGAGGCAGGGACATCTGTCGTGAGCTTTGACATTCTTCTTTTTCCATTAACATTGGACCAGACCAGTTTATCAGTTTACTTATCAGTACCAAATGTATTATTTGCTGGATCATCTTGCCTCAATTCTTTCCTCCCTAGTAATAGCATTCCTTGCTCTCTTCTCAGATGAGGGACTATGAGTATTGCCTTGTCCAATTTGCTGTTCCTCTTGTCCTGCATTCATCTACTCCTCTCCTTTCTCTGCCAGGGGAAACTCCAGTCCTTCCTTCCCCAGCCCATTTCCTCTTCCTGTTCCATAGCATTATCATTTGTATGCAAAATACAGTATCACACCATTCCATTCTATCAAGAGAGTACCAGGAGTTACTTTGTATTTCAGGCTGGCCTTATCAACATGAAATAAATGACTGATAGCTGGAGCTACAGATAGTCAGCGAACTGTTTTAACCTGTGATAAACAGATGGCAAGGAATGAACACCTCCCCCCCATTTTCCATCTCTCTCTTTACATGCCCCCAGTCAATAGTTTTCTACCCAGAAATTATTAGAATAGTCCTTAAATATTGGGATGATCTTGAATAGCATGAGTAAAGAAGTAGACCAACAGACAGATGTAGTTTTTTAAATGACTGAAAACTCCTGAAGTGATGCTAGTAGGGTTATCCTAATTATTTTCAGCTTTTCTGAAATTCCTTTTTTTTTTCATAGTGCATGGTATAGCTACTTTGAAGATATAACTAAAATGTCTTTCCCACTGTTTTTCCCTTCCTTTGAAGCTATATATCCAAAAGTTTGTAAATGAGTTCAACCACTCATCACAGAAAAGTGGTTTCAGAATTTTCTGCACCATATACTGTCTGTGATAAAAGTGGTTTTGCAAAAGAAATACAAAACATGTCTCAGACAAGAGTCTGAGAAAGCAGGAGACCAAGAAGAGAAAGTTCAGCTCCACTCTTAGAGTATTCCTTTCTATTTTCTAGAATTTTTATTACCAGTGGTATTTGGATAATGATGATAAAATTTGCTTCACTCAGTTAATCCTCCAATTATGTGCAAAAGAGCAATACTACATGCTTTAGGTTAATTAGAGCATAGTTCCCTAAGCAACCTACATAGGCGCTGGCACTAAAATGAAAACTTTAAGCTGGTTGGCCAATTTTAATGCTGCTTTGTCATTTACCATCTGTCAAAAATCAAACTAGTAGGCTATTCTATTAGCTTCCAGCCTCGTGCAGAGGTAACACTCACTAGAGAAACACATGGTTTTATCAGGAAGATCTGAATCATCACCCAGGCTTCTGGTTTTGTACAATGCTGAGTACCACCACATGTAGGGTAGCAAGCACCCTAACATAACATTTGGTCATGAGATTTCTTTGCACTTGGCAAAATAGGATGTTTAATAGTTTTTTGTAATTTTCATGCATCTATGATAGGCAGCAGTTTGTGCTCTATTTAATAAGTTACATTGCTTTTACTTCAGTATAAGCCCTTGCTCAGATTCCTGCATGAGAAGGGCATATTTAATACTTAGGCAAACTGCCTGCAATAAAACTATTTTGAGCTCTCTTGTAGATGATCTGCCCTTTAGATTAGTTCGGGTTCACACAGCTGCACAGCGAATAGAAATATTTCACAGCTCAATAAATGGGGCAGCTGGTATTTTGATTCATCTCAGAGCAATTTCACTGGGAATCAATAAAGTATGGTGCTCATTTTGAACAAAAGAGCATGTTTGATGGGATATCATCATTGTCATCGTGGTCAGCTTCTAGCAGCCTAGAGATGAATGAGTGTGCCTTTCAGATTCTTACCTCTTCTTATTTTAATGTACACATTGACATTTTACTTCCCTATCAGATACGAGCTCAGAAGCATTTACAACAAAACAAATAAATAAAACCAGAAAAAAAAAAAAAAAGAACCAAAAATAAGGGAGAAAACCAAAGGATTAAGAATTGCTTTGATGTAAAACAAAAAGCAGTTGAGGTTTCCCTGGGAGGATTTTCCAAATAAGGATCACAGGATATCACAGGATATCACAGTATACCAATAAGTATCAACACTCCAGAAGTGCCACACTGCTCTGGAATCAGAGTTCTTTTTTATTTTTTTTTTAAAGTTCAGTAGTGGTCATCTAGCTGCTCTCTACTCTGGTTTTAATCTGATTGTTCTGCCCCTGCCAGTACCACTCTTTATTGTCATGTTTCAGTCCAGTGGTCTCTGAAATAGGGCTGTAGTTGGTGTAAAGAACCTTTCTGGCACTTTTGTCGATAGAAATAATTCTTAAGTATTTATTTTCTTCTTCTCTTTTCTTTATGTCAGTTGTATTTCCTATATTTACTTTGAGTTGTTTCTTGAAAGGCTATTGGCAGTATTTATTTGTGAAACTCAATGACAATACATTTATTTAGTGGAAATGGTAAGACCAGGCACCATACCTCTAAATAAAACACCATTTGATGGCCACATCTCTGGCTATTCAAGCCCAAGACTACATTTCTTTTCAGATTTTTTTTTCTGTCTTTACTTCCTTTGTTCCCTCTGATTTAAATAACTTTTCCTTACATATTTTTCTCAACCTAATTTTCACTAATTACAATTTCCATTGGTGAATAATATAGAAAAATTGTTAACTCTGCTTCTACAATAACGTAGTGTTCACTCGTGATGTCTTTTTAGTCTGGACTGTTCAGCATTTGGTTTTACTTCAAAGTTATTTCCTTTTGCTAAAATGGAAGTTTGTTCATCCTTTGGAGTTAGGACAAAAAAACCTGCTCTTAAAATTATATCATGAGACTGTCATGTATTCACAGGGAACAGTGGACAGTGAAACTTTGCATGCAGATAAGGATTTTTCTTCTGGCAACAGGATTTCTAAGCTCTTATTTCCTTATTTCATACAATTGTTCATTTCACGGTGAATACTTTGCAAAAATAAGTGTATAGGTAAAACTTTATTTTTTGTTTTAAATCATAGCCATTTGAAACTGGCCTTCACAAAGACCTAATAAACTTCTCATCTTATTTAATGGCTTATATCCCAGCAGATCTATGACCATTTTTTGAGTACTTACTCCCATCCCAAACAAGAGGTGTATGAAACAGTCAATGGACTTTTGACCACTGATCATGGTTTTCCTAAAATAAAATGTACACAGAGGCAGTAAGCTTCATTTTCTGCTCCAAACTCTTGAAGAATGATGTATATTATCATAAACTAGCATCACATCTCTTAGAAAAATTATGAAAAAGAGCAAACACTTTTCATGAAGCCATGTTGCCTTCCATTCTAGGAATCTGTGGCTGGAAGTTGAGTCATAGGGAGCTCATTGGCTTATAGTAAAAGTTTCTAATTGGGATAGCCAAATTGTCTCTGTGAGTGATGTTCACACCTATATTTTCTATTCTCCATACAGTGGGATGGATTTTGCCTGTCAGTGGCCATTGAAAACAAATGAGATGTGGTGTGCAGTTGCCCATTTTTCTTAGCTGGATTGTGATTTCTTTACACCAACATAACATAGTTCCTTTAACTCTGTTTTATTGGTAATTTCATATAACTGTGATTCTGGCAAAACAAAAAAAATGAGGAAAATAAAGTGTGTTTAATGTGCTGAGGGATCTTTATTTCATATATTTTTACCAATTTGGAAAAGGTTTCTTTTATTTCTCAAAGGCCCTTGAAGCAGTAACTTTATCTTGGATGTTGATATTCCCCATACTCCAAACATTTTTCATCTTCCAGAAATCATTTTGAAGACACAGTTAAGATGTTCATACAAGAGACAAGCACTTCTGTTACCCAAGTAGCTAGCAATAGAGAATGCTATTTTGAAGCAATATATAGGAGGAAGGGAACATTCATTTAACTTGCTGTTGAAATAAATTGAAGCTGTTGGGATTTTCCCTTTTTTTCTGTGGTTTTACAATGAGAAGAAAGACAGAGAATCTTAAAGTTATTTGGATGCCCATATGCCTCTAAAGTCATATAAGCCAAGCTAAATGTCTTGGTATATAGCATTCATTTTGCAGTGATAAATTATTGGCAGCTAAAAAAAATTTGTGTTTGAATGGGTAGTCTTCTACCTCAGACCTGAGGAGGAGCTTTTGGCCCCAAGAGTTTTTCACATTTCAGCTGAATAGGTTTTATCTTTCTGCAAATCTGTAAATAGCTACATTCAAAAACTGAAATCCTTGAAATCCTCCTCAACTCCTCTTCAAATTCTGCATAATTCGGGGTAAGCCCACAAGCATATGGTTTTACTTTTTGGCTAGGTATCTGTAAACATATCTTTGGAAGCACCCAGGGTCACTTGCATTTTGAGGTGTAGGAAATCTGTTACTGGAACAATTCCATAGATGTCCTAGCAATTAGGGGAGTGAATTAGGAGAGGGAAGACAGCCTCATGTTTTGGCTCTTCTCACTTCGGTGGGGTATGGATTCTCTATTTCCATCTCCCAGGACAACAACAGAAAGCCATGTAACAGACTAAAAACCTCCTCTTTATTGCTGCATCTCTGTCTCTCTGGAAAGAAATGCAGGATGCAAAGGCCAAAAGAAAGCAATTGACAGGACAGCACAATTCCATCTGAAATGAATAGAAGGGAGGAGAAAGGAACAGAAGGATTCTTGTTGTTCAATCTTTTAAGTACCACTTGTTGAACGTTTGTTGAGTTACTACCAATATCTCTGCTACATCAGAAATACTTTCCACTTCAGTAGGCTGTAGCATCAATAGATCTCACCAGGAAAAGTCAATGTAGCCATCCTGACAGTGCTTCTGGAGCCAAAGGATATGGTTGTAAACTCCTCTAAGCTTTCTTGATTGACCAGAACCACTGCTTCTGATTTGAAACAAGCTGAGCCTTGGCAGCTGTTATTCATTTGTAATCTGATCTCATTTGATGTAGAGACCATGAATGTTTCTAGTTGTTGAAAGTAGTACAAAAATGTTTGCAGAAGCTACTTTAGTACAGAAAGGGACCTGGTAGAAAGAATCTGGAGAAGTTTCTGGAAAAGGAAGGTATCAACATTGACATTGCTGTGGGAGACAAAGGCACAGTACAGTTTTCAAGTCTGAGGAGTAGTTTAATTGTAAAAATTCTGTAAAATTGTAAAAAAACTGCTTCTGTGTTTTAATGGTAGCATTGTTGTATCTCAAATGATATTTAGTGTTGAATTTTGCTGTTTCTACTTCATCTATCATGTTGCCATGTGCATGTCATCATTTAGACCTGACATTGTATTCCCCATGTACCAGAGAAATCTTAGCTGCACAATGAATCAACTCCAGGTTCATAAATAGCCCAAAGATACATTCTTGGTACATGTTGCTATAATTAAAAATGAACACATATGGCCGTTATAAAACAATTTTAGCTGCCCTTAAAATATAATGGGATTTTGTTTCCAACAAGTCTCCAAGAAATACACATCTTTAAACTCTGGACTACATTTTATCAACCCTGGATGTTTTTAAAAAGTACTATTTCTCCAGAGGAAACAGAAAAAGTAGTGATATTCAGAAAGAAAATGGGAATGTTGCAGTGGGCTTTTTCCCACTGTCCAAAGTCTAATGTATAGGAAATGACTGTCTACTACTGGTAAAGAGACCAAATATGATCTCTATAACAGTCAAACAAATATGTCTTTAACTGCCAGCACTTTAGAGAGAGAGCTCCTTAGTACTACTTCAGTGGAAACACAATAGGGTTTTTTTTTCAGGATTATTTTATTGGTTTATTAGTAATCATGGAAAGTAAAATCAAATAACATTAATTCTGTGATCATATGAAAAACAATGTAATAATGTAAATATGTGCTAATTTTTTTTTTCCTTGAGCTCTGTTACTCTTCTAATTCCTTTCAAATTTCCGTGTGGTAGAATAAAATACAAGATTTTAGGGGTATTTTCCCTCTCATTGATAATCCTTGAAAATGTAATATTGCTGATTTGATCTGTATAGTATCTAAATGTAGGCTAGTAGATGGTTGTATACAGAACTGTAGTCAACATTTTAAAAAAACCTCTGCCGGAGTAATGAAAAAATCCCAGACTAAGCAAAACATTTATTCAGAATTGAAATATAGTAAAAAAATGTAGGTAGAAATAAAGTCCCAACTTGTTCTTTTGCAGGTTGTCAGATGTGGTGTGTTTTAAGGCTAAGGTGGCAGGTAACAGGAAAGGTACCCAGGGAGTTTCTGCAGGAATTCCTTTCCTCCACATGCCACTCTGGGGTTGTCCCCTCCATTCAGCTGCATTTCAGGCCAAGTGGTTATTCTGTAAATCATTGTTGTATTTGTCTCTTCTCATTCTAATTCCTGCCTGATTTATTTTCTTTTTGAAGGATAGAATACACAGCAATTATTTCTTCACTTGTAACTACTGCTGAAAGCTGGGAGTATCTCCTCTCCAATACAACACATTTAGAGAGAAAAAGAGAGAGAGATGTGTGAGTGAAAGAAAAAATGACAGAGAAGTAAGCAGTGGAAGAAAATTTAATATTAATTTTTCTCTGTAATTTGGCACATCTATGTCATCTTCAATATGTTATGTCTGTTTCATCTGTAATATGCATGCAATTCTTTATACCACCATAAATTCTTTTAACACCTGAAAATGCTTTTCCCACTGGGAGCAGTAGCAAAATTCAAAATGACTTGAATAAAAAAAAAAGAAATGAAGAATGAGGGAACAGGGCTTAAATCAAGAGTATAAAGCAATTAGGTATTTGCATGGTTGGCCTTTGGGCTTCTAAATATAATGCATATTGTTCTGTTTTCAAAGGCACCAATCATGTCACATTTGACCATTCTCTCAGCCTTTTTCATGCCAGCACTAAGGACTGGTTTATTCTGTTCTGAGGCATCAGCAAACACCATCATGTGTCCTTCCCATGTGTTCCACTCTTCCTTTCAGCCATCAATGTTCTTAGAGTCTTTTCTGGTCAAATCTTTTAATAGATGACAAAAGGGCAGAACATATGCAAATTATCTTAGTGAAGTGGATACTAAATATCTGAATCAGCAACATAACTTCCAACTACCGCACTAATTAATCCCTTATTTATGACTTATTGTCAACTGTACATTTCTGGAGTGCTGACAGATAGAGCTGGAATCCAGCAGTAAATAATGTTTCAATGGTCTTTTACAGACTTGGATGCAATTTAAAATTGCAATCACTCAAAATAAGATACCATAATGTATAAACACAGACAGATACATATTTTTTGTTCCATCTTAATTACTTATTTTTACTTTTTCATTTGACTTCTGTATTGGAAAATTCAAAGTGTAGAATATTGTGTTCATTTGTCATGTACTTAGTTGTTGGACAAGTTCTTGGACCCTGCTGAACATACCTACTAAACTACTAAACTAGTCAGAACTATCCTTATTACTCAGCTGTCAATGCCATTCACTACCTTAGGCCAAATTTGTTCCTTGGAATGATGCACAATTATGTAGATTCTCAGGGCATCTGATTAAGTGCAGAAAATGACTTAAGAATAATCACTGCATCATAGTTTGCTTACTAAACTTTCATCCTTCTGCAGTTTCCTTCTCTCTCCATGGAAGATGTCTGGAGAAGGATTTGTATTACCAGTCTCTTTTCAGTGACATCTTGTGTTAGGATGAGGGGCAATTAATACAAACTGGACCACAGGAAGTTCCACTTGAAATTCAGGAAAAACTTGTTTATTTTGAGGGTGACAGAGCACTGGAACAGGCTGCCCAGAGAGGTTGTGGAGTTTCCTTCTCTAGAGACTTTCAAGACCTGCCTGGATCTGTTCCTGTGAGGCCTGCAGTAGGTGATTCTTCTCTGGGATGCGGGTTGGACTTCAGGATCTCCAGGCTTCCCTTCCAACCCCTACCATTCTATGATTGTGTGCCAGAATTAAACTGACTTAGAGTTAGCTGACAAGAATCATGTCCACAAACATGTAATCATCTCTCTCAACACAGAAATATGACAGTTCCTAATTTTTATCACTTGGCAATTGTAACGACAGAGTTGAAAGTTGGGTGGGTAGGGGCAAATTTGTGAAACAAGATGAGAGAACCTTTTCACAGAAAACTGCTGTTTTACGAAAGCAACTGCTCTTGTTTAATAATATCAACATACACTTTCATTAAAAAGTAATAAAAACAGTTGAGTGTATTGTACTTTATTAGCTAACTTAACAGCATTTATTTTTAAAAATACAGAAGGAAAAGATGAGTTGCTAAACCAAACGAGCAGGCTTTGTAAATAGGGTAATTGTATATCCTGATGTCCTTCAAATGACAATGCTTTTGCAAAACATTTTTATCACTATTTATTCAATTTCTTTAACAAACCTTTGTCTTTTTATAATTAACTTATGCATGGATTATGATTTTTCCCAAATGATATGCTTCTTATAGCTTTTCTTTTTTTCAAATACTTCTTGGTTTGTGTTTTTGACAATAGAAAAAAAAACAGAAAAAAGGAAAATAAAAGCTTGTTTTCTAAATGGAAAGTATTTAGATAAAAGCTAAGTGACTTTTTTCTCTTTGTACTCAACATCATGGTGAATTTCTGATTTGAAATAAACTTAATCTTCCCATACTATATCAAAATAACATATTTCTGTCAATTGAACAGCTGTAGATGGAAGTAAAACTTTTTCAGTGAATTGCTGCAGCTCAGCTTAATACTAAAGCAACTGCTGTCCTATCCAGTTCCAAAATAAAAGACAGTTGCTTTATCAAGTACTGGATCCAAACCCCTAGGCACTTTGTCAAGACATTTGTTTGCCTTAGAGGGTTTTTCATTGCTATGAAAAGTGGGCAATCACAGAGTGTTTACTAACAGAAAGCAAATGTGGAACTTCTGTTCAAAGAGACTGACAGGATACTCTGTCTCCTTACAAGAACTGGCACTTTATAACCCATAACTTGTTTATGCCTAGAAGAATGTGGGCTGTAATTCTTCTTGCTATCCATTAATTCTGTAAAAAATTGTTAAAATGGCCAAGGCATTGCAAACAGTCAAAACCATGCGAAAAACCCTATTTTATATACAGGCCATTATGAAAACTTATGTGGCATCCACTCAGACCCAAGCAACAAATTCTATGTGTTATAGAGCTTTTGTAACACCTTAAAATGTTTATGTTTTGATATATAGTGATACCATGACTGCTATATAATGAGAGGCATGACCTGGGACAGTGGTACCTGTTTTCATCTTGTTAAATATAACAAAATATAGAGATACTGAGTCAGACTAAACCAAAGTATGTCAGTATCCATACAGTCACCATGAAGGCTGATATAGCCATTAAAAATTTCATACATCTGAATCATAAAATCAGATAGATATACTAATTGTCCATAAACTTAGAGATAATGCAACTCATTACTATTTTTTTCTTTTCCTCTGCAGAATTAGGTATTGTTAACTATCTTGTCTAGTCAGGGGAATGAAAATCTGATAGTGAATGACATGATATCAGACTTAAAAGAATAGATGAGATGGAATAAAAACCACTGGGATTTTTTTCTTCATAAAATTACAATATATTTTACTATTTTTTCCTTACTTATCCCTTAACTTTCACATTTCATAAATACCATTTCCTTCTTCCAAAAAGCAAAGTATCTTTTGAAGAACGGGAGAATAGTTTCTCTCTAAAAGGGAAGCCAAGCAAGCCAGTCCATTTTTCAGGGTAGCACACTAACATGATGTCAAGACAGAATACTCAGTCTATGCAAGAATCTACAGCCTTGAGGATGAGAGGATGAGCTCTCCTCTAATTAGTGGCTCTTTCCACACAGCCTCCTCTCTCCCTGTTGTTGAGAAGAAAGGACAAAGCACAGTTCATGTCATACTAGCAGAGCAGGAATTTTTGCTGCAGATGAGGTCAACATTCACACGTTATTGCAGCCTGGAAAGATCTTCAACTAATCATTGCTGAGATGAACCTGTCACCCAGGAAATGTAAGCAGATGGTGGAAGCAAACGCAAGAGAGGAAATATTATTAGGTTGGTGCTATTTTGTCCTCAGATGCATTATTTCTATTCCTCCATGTGGCTCAGAAGATGTGTTTGAAGATGAAAAATACATCGATGGGATTTGATTCATTCTTCTTCTACTCTTTGGCAAGTAATTATGCTGTGCATCACCACCAGGTGAGCTGACCTCTAAGGTCAATCATTCTATATTTTGAGCAAGTTCTTATTCTCCTAAACAATAACATCTCCTGTATAGCACAATGTAATGGAAATAATTCAAACATTCTCAAACTTTTCTTATGTACTGCTTTTACATTTTTTCAACTTTTCTTTATGCTCCCATGCCTTTTATAACTTTTGGCTTCTACCCTTTTTTTTTCCCCTTTTTATTTCTCATTTGAAGGAAATCAATAATTATAACCTGTCTCCTGAAGTATTTGTCTTACTGTGAGCTGTACTGTTCACTTTCATTGGGGAGACACTTATGCAGTAGGTAAGAATGAAGAGGCACTCAAGTGAGAAGATGAGTCCCATCTGCCTATGCCTTTTAAAGCAGTTGGAAATGTATTGATACTGGAGCTGTGTCTTCAAAACAGAGCTCCAATCTTCACTCCTCCATCATTACAAGCAACAAAGTCAAGCATATCTGTGTTCTTGCAGATATCTTGACTATTCTTTTAAAAAGCAACATCATTAATTCCTACCTTTATTTCATGTCTCTCCTTCTAACAGATTATTTCTTTCTTCATTGTTCCCTACAGAATGATTAAATTAGTGAATTTGGTAGTGGTAAATGCAAGGTCACCTTTGGTGATATCTAGCCTCTGTTCCCTTTAAAATATATTGAATCCTACAGTTGGCAGTAGGATCACTGGCTTCAGGAGTACTATTGTTTTCCTGGATGATTACTGTCATGTCCTCATGAAATCAAGCAGATGCCACAGCTAAGATTTCACTTAATCTTTCTCTTATAAGATTTCCAAGTGTAGAATTTAATTTCAAAATGCTGGGTTTTTTTTAAAGCTTATTCATTAAATTCTCCTTTTATTTTTTTCCCCAGAGACTTCTGAAAATTTCCCCTAATGGGTTTTGAATTAATGACTGGTGGTGCATCCCCTTGTATTGTGGGCATAGGAGATTAGTATCAGCACCTGTTTTTTTGATATTTCTGGCCAGGCATCAGCACAGATATTCAGTGCTAGTACAATGTTCCTTGGTGCTGGATGCTCATGCCCATCTGTGAGGATGGCGTTGTTCCCATCTGTGAATTCAGTGCCTTTGTCTACAGCCAGCCATTGGTTTAATTGAACAGCCTATATTGGAGTGAAAATGCTATTGCTTCCCTATGACCCTCCCATGTGCCAGAATGAAGCTGTGGTGACACCTTCCTCATCCCTACTGTCACATCTCTTTATGTAAGCCTGAACAGCAGAAGGGAAGGAATCAGTCACTATTCACAGCTGCTAACTGCCAAAAAGAAGTTATTTGTATTGCAGTAGATGGTGGAGAATTTAAACATGGAAGTGTACATAAGAAAGGGCTTTTTAAAAGCTTCACTGTGTCCAGATCAAGAAGACACACATTGCCAGGAAACACACCACACCAATGAAGAGCATTTCTGACTCTGGTCAGGAACAATACCTATAAATAGCTAAATAGGAGATCTCTTGAACACCTGGCAGCAATTTAAGGGATTCTTTTTATTCAGCAGAGTAAAAGACTGCTGCCCAAAGACCATGTCGTTCAGTCAAATACAAGACAAAACAAGACTGGCTATATCACATTAGCAGAGAGAGGAAAGGTACTGACAACTGGACTTCTAAAGTTATTAAATGATATTAAAGTCAGAATTGTGTTGTCTGATGCTCCCATTCCACTGTACTTACCCTGCTTTCTAGAATCTGGCTTGCAATGTGCAAAATCAGGGTATCCTGAGAGTATTCAACAGCATCAGTGAAACAGAAAACAACTTATACCTTCTTCTGAGTTTACTCCTTATCTGTGACCTAAAGCAAGACACTACATGTAATGGAAAAAGAGTATTTTTTAGGTGTTTGCTTTTATGTACCCTCCCATTGTGTGTTCCACCATTCAGAAATGTGAACTTGTGATCCTTGCTATCCAGTTGCTTGGTTTAACACATGCTTGTTTAAAAACACATTATTAACTTTATTTTTTCCTTACATTTCTTTTAGTAACCCACAGGTTTCAGCTGCAACAAATTAGATGTCTTTCATAAGAACAGTCTGCCTGTTTGAGTGTCTGTGTCTTTCTGCAAAGCTATATATATATATATCTCAATATATATCCATCTTGCTTTTATGCATTCTCCTTCTTGTTTCATGGAGGCCTCATTTAGTCTAACTACAATTTCTATTTGCTGATAAGATGATTCCAAAAATTATCTTACTGAAGTATGTCCTTTAATTATTTCCTCCTTAAAATGTAGTTTTCAAAATTCCTTTGTTTCATTACTGTGAAAACTCTTTTTTTTCATATTTCTTATTATTCATGCTGTTCTCTGATTTCAGTGCTTTATTAAAATCTGCTGACTTGCATATTTTCTGATTGATGTTGAGGAAAAAAGGTTATTACTGTTAATTGTGATTCTTGAATAATTCTGCTGTGCATACTCATGCTTGTGGCATACACCAGTACTGTGCAATGCAGGACTGTAGAGCTTTTTTTAGGGAAACAGGGTCCATAGAAATCAGATAAGCACTTCTCCCAGTGGAAATGCTTGATGCTGAAACTGTCAGAAACAAACTCCCAGTTACTGCCAATATCTCTGTTAGATCCATGGGCACTAACAACAACAACAAAAAAATCATCTGTGGATGCTTTTCAAGTGGGTGAAAAGAAAAAGTGGGTGTCAAGACAAGACAGAAAAAAGTTGGCACTAAGAACCTACAAAGACATCTACACTGAGAAATAAGAACATGTCAACTACTAGTTTACATCTACACTACTTTGGGGGAGATTTGTCTTGGAAAAAAATTATTCAGAAGGTCCCAGGCAGAGACAGAGAGGAAGCTAAAAATTAATGGATGTATCCCTGGAATAAAAACCCTGGTCTTAATCCAGTGAGACTTCAAGGAAGATCTAAAGCTCAGCATTTTGCAAAAAGTGTAACTAGCCATAACATCAAGAAGAGTAGTACTGAGGCTGTTCATTACTATTTCTGCCTTTCCAGAATTCATTACATTTCTTCTTCCCCTGCATTACAGGGGCAGGCTGCTACAGCCTCACCATACACTGGCATTTTCCCTCCTGAACATTTGCACTTTGAGGTGGTCATGGTTTTATTTTTTATGTTTTCCTTTTTAATTTTTTAATCACCTTATGGTCATTACTCCTAAACCAATAATTGGCATCATCCCTTTGAAGCTTCAAAGAGGAGAGGAAGAAATAGTGTAAATAACTGCTTTAAGCCCACTATTAACTGACAGCTCTAAAACCAGTGGTGGGGTTAAGAGAATATCCTTTGTGCATTACAGAATCCATTTCAAAAAACCTTTATTCTCACCTGGGAAGTATGTGAATTATTTAAATACTATGTTAAGGATACTAATGACATTTCCATTCCCTTTCAAGATATTCTATTTTAATAATTAATAAATAAATAAATATAATAACCAAAGTTGCATTTTTTTAGAGGTTCTTTCTTTAGAGAATGTTTCAGTTTATGATTAACTTTCTGACATTTAAGCTTGAGAAGAAAAACAGTTTTTGATAAGGTGATTACTAGATGTTATTACACATGTTATATACCTTCTTTTCATGTTATTTGTAGTCTGATGAAGATCAGAAATATTGAAATTCATTTTATGGCCAATTGTAAGGAGGAAAGGGGAAATTAATGAGTCATTGGGGAAAAAGGGAGTCTTTCAGACAACTGGATCAAATCCAGTCCAGAATAGTTTTGAATTACTATCCAGTTAACTCTGGCTCTTGGTGAAACAACTGTTTGCCTCAAGAGTCAACTTCAAATGCTCAGGAGGGAAGTCAGTACTTGGATGCTTTTTGAGAATGAATTACTTTCATACGTCCAGGAGTGGGCAGTAGAGCATCAGTTTGAAAGAGCAGTTCAACTCATTTAGAGCAGAATTAGTCTAATTGAATTCAAGGCATATAATGGAGCAACTCAGTCGTTTAAAGCTAAGAATATCCTCAAGGATATTTTAAGTTTGCAACTGGGGCCATGTTAGTGTTCAGGCACTTGAGTAAGGCTGTAGGGGAAGTTAGTGTGCTTTTCCCAGATTTTAAACAAAAGACTTAACTTTTCATTTCTGTGAGAGCACCACAGTTCACAAGCTTTAAACTCAGAACATAAATGCTACAAGTACAGGAATAGCAGTATATAGAAAAAGGTTCTCTAATGGCAAACAATCCACCCCATGTTTTACAAACCTAATTTGTAACTAATGTATCCTGGCACTGCAGAAACCAGATGCAAGGAAGTTATGTAGCATAAAATTGCTTTAAACATCTGTCAAAAGCAAACTGAGTTGATTACATTCTGGTTTGGTTTGCTATAAAAACAGGGGTTATTTTCTGAAAACCTATTTTAGAGATGTAATCACATTTCTCTGACAGTGTGAGATAAAGCTCCTTGATAATATAATATAGGAATTAAAGTGTTTTGAATTAATTAAGGATGCCTTGAATGAATGTTTGGGAAGACACAAACATTATGTATTTGTGGTATGAATCGGACCAATGGGGAGAGAAGAGAGGGAATATAGAGAATAAAAGAAAAATAAAAAAATCTAACCCTCATCAAATGATTGCCAGCAGCAGATCTCAAGGCACTTTGGAAAGGAGGGAAGTCTCTATTATTTCTCATGAGGCAAAGGAAGAATGGAGAGAAAGAAGCAGAAGAGTGCCAGGGCAAATCTCCCCTCAAGTCTAGAGACACATCTAATCTACACATCTACATCTAAGTGCAGAGTCCTGCACCTGGGTCGGAGTAACTCTCACTATCAATCCAGGCTGGGGGATGAGGTGCTGGAAAGCAGATCTGCAGAAAAGGACTTGGGGGTGTTGGTGGATGAGCCATGGATTCATGTTGATGGACATGAGCCAGCAGTGTGCATTTACAGCCAAGAAGGTCAAGTGCATCCTGGGCTGCATCAAGAGAAGTGATTCTGCCCCTCTGCTCTGCTCTGCTGAGACCTCACCTAGAGTATTGCATCCAATTCTGGAGCCCTCAACACAGGAAAGACATGGAGCTGATGGAGCGAGTCCAGAGGAGGCAACAAAGATGATCAGAGGCTGAAACAGCTCTGCTATGGGGACAGGCTAAAGGAGCTGGGGTTGTTCAGCCTGGAGAAGAGAAGGCTCCCAGGCGATCTTAGAGCCACCTTCCAGTACCTGAAGGGGCTCCAGGAAGGCTGGAGAGGGGCTGTTTCCAAGGGCCTGGAGTGAAAGGACAAGGGGTAATGGGTTTAAATAAGAGGAGATTTAGACTGGATCTCAGGAAGAAGTTCTTGACCTTGAGGGTGGTGGATCAGTGGAACAGGTTCCCAGGGAGGTGGTTGGGGCACCATCTCTGGAGATATTCCAGGTGAGGTTGGCCAAGGCTCTGAGCAGCCTGGGCTAGTTAAGGGTGTCCCTGCTCACTGCAGGGGGGCTGCACTAGATGACCTTTGGAGGTCCCTTCTGGGCCTAAACATTCTCTGATTAGGAAGATCCCTCTCCATCAGTCATTATTACTGCCTCAGCAGCTTTCCCAGGGCTTCCTCGAGGTCTTGGCTCTGGGCCTGGGTTCCTCCATCACCCATTTTGTCTCCATTCTTCACTCCCAGTTCTGCCTATAGTTCTTTTCCTGCTTCTTCAGCCCGGGCTGTGGCAGTCTTGTTATGTTTAAGTTGGCAAACAAACTGAAAGCATAGAAATAATTCTGTTCAGTTTGAATAATAATTAATATTTCTTCTTCTCCAAACACCCTGTTTGCCTGCCAGACAGTCTGATTGCGTTTAATAGAAATTATTTTGTTCGACCCAAAATGTTTCATTTCAATCATTTATGAGAAAATCAAAAGAAACAAAGGGCAAAGAGAGGTGCTAATTTTCCCCTTCAGCCCAAAGTCCCAGGGTTAGGATTCTTCTGGGGGGTATGGAAGAACCAGCTTCAGTTCTGTCCAAGAAGGTTTGAACTTGTATGTTCTCATTTCAAGAGTGATCACAGTGCATAAGAATATTTTTGGGATTCTTTTCCTACTTATTTATAATCCTGCATCATTTTGCATTAACACTAGAATGGGACCAGAGTCCAAATCAATGTCCAGCAGGTTTAGTCTGCAGTGTGTTTGGTTTTTTTTCCAGATGAAATTGTCCCATGTGGAAGTCACCAAATAATTCAGGTTGGAAAGGACCTTCTTCTAGAGGGCCTGTAAAAAAGGTGGGGAGAAACTTTCTATCAGGACCTGTAGTGACAGGACAAGAGGTGATGGTTTTGAACTAAAAGAGGGGACATTTGGACTAAAGACAAGGAAGACATTTTTTTTACAGAGGGTGGTGAGACCCTGTCCCATGTAGCCCAGTGAAGTGGTTGATGCCCCCTCCCTGGAAACATTCCACGTGGGGTTGTTTTGGGCTCTGAGCAACCTGCTCCAGTTGCAGATATCCCTGCTCCCTGCAGGGGGGTTGCACTAGATGAGCTTGAAAGGTCCCTCCCAACCCAAACCATTCTGTGATCCTATGATTCTCATCTTTCTTTGATTCACTGTCTGCTTCCTATGAAGATTCAGTTAGGAAATGAATTTCAATTAGGAAATTAAAGTACAGATGAGCTCAACTGCCAACTTTCCAGGAAGAAAACTGAGCTCAGCTTTTGGTAACTGAGACATATTTACCTTAATAGCCTTAAAATGTGCCTCAGATGGAGTTAAGTTGGAAAAACCATTGGGCAATGGTCTCATAAGAAGAGCAGGTTCCAGCAGAGACAGGTTCCTACTCAGAAGAGCTGAGATGTCTCTAGGAGAACCTCCTTTTTTTGCCTCCTCTCAGCTGTTATCCTCTCATCCTGCTATCACAGAAACTGTGACCAGCTTTTTGTATTTCCACTAATTGCACATTCTGGAAAAACAAAGCAATGTAGCAATGTAATGCTCATCACACATAACGTGCAGCATCATAAGGCAGCTCTATGAATAGGGATGTGTTTCAGATGAGAGGGCACTGCTCCTCCTTTCCTGTTCCTGCTGGGTGACTCACCATCATCCTCAATTTGGGAGGATGTGGAAACCCATTGACAAAGCAGCACCAGCTGCAAAAGCTTTGTGTCCATAGATCCTGTAAACTTTAATAAAAAAAACCAAACCACACACAAAAAAATTTCAAGAAACTTGGTGTTCAGGCCAATAGTGCAGCAGAAGATATGGAATCCTTCCATAAAAGTCATAAAATTTTCCATAAAAGCCCCTAAAGGACTAAAAGGAAGACTTAGTCCTGCAAGTGAGGAGATAATGGGATCAGGTTTTAAGGTGCTGCTATTTGGTTTCCACTGTACTCATCCTATTACCTGCTGTCTGAGGATGGCTCCAGCCAAAGCACTGCAGGGCTCAAGCACTATCAGAGGGGGGAAAAAAAAGCAATAAAATGAGCATTCTTGTGCACACTGCCTCAGCATCTAGAAAGAGAAATGGAGGAAAGTCACTGATGAATGGGACAAGCCCAACAGTTAAAATAAGGACTGGGATGGGTTGGTCAAACAGCCAGGCTTCCAAGAAAGGTGGTTGATGCCCCAAACCTGGTGGTGTTTAAGAGGTGTTTGGATAATCACAGAACCTCAGCATGGTAGGGATTTGAAAGGACCTCTAGAGATCATCTCATCCATCTGCCTGCCAGAGCAGGGTCACCCACAGCAGGGTGCCCAGCATCACATTGTCCAGGTGGGTTTGGAATCTTTCCAGAGAAGGAGACTCCATAACCTCTCTGGGCACCCTCACAGCAAAGAAGTTTTTCCTCCTGTTGAGCTGGAACCTCCTGGGTTCCAGTTTGTGCCCATTGTCCCTTGTCCTGTCACTGGGCACCACTAACAAGAGTCTGACCTTGACCCTAGAAATGTAAGCTCATCTTGCATGACACCTACCAGCTAAGGTCTGTGAAAGTGCTTGTCAAGTGCAGATTCCCTGCAGGCACATCTGCAGCTAGAGCAGGTTGCTCAGAGTCCCATCCAACCTCACCTGGGATGTTTCCAGGGATGGAGCATCAACCTGAGCCAGGGTCTCACTACCCTCAGTGTAAAAAGTTTCTTCAGATGTTGATCATGTAGTTTCCCTGTATTGTCTATCACAAGTGCAATGCTAAAGCAGTGCAGGGGGATATTCTGTCTTGTACTAAGTATTGCACAAATTAAGAAGAGTAATTAGGATGTGCCATGTCCTTCTGTTAAAAATTCATATACCCTGAGTAGTGACCATGTCCCTGTTAGGTCATAATTTCTCCTTCCTTGCCTCTGCGTATTCCCCTAATTCTCTAACTTTATTTTCACAAGGTAAAGTGGAAAATACAATAACAACAAAACGTCTGATTTCACCCCAAAACAAGTCTGTACTGAGGCATGCTGGGGGGATCTTTAGTTTCCTGATCAGATTTTTGTTACATCTTCCATCTAATGCATGCATACGACTCAACCTCTGGGAAGCAAAGACCTTCTTGCATATTCATCAAAGAAGTCCTTCTAACGTCCTGAGCTTGCATACCTAATCAGGTGATACATTTACTTTCTTAATCCCTCCTGACCTCCTTCCATATGTAAATCACAGAATTTGAAAGCATACACTTCAGCACTGGGTAGGGGATCCAGCTGATTACTCTTACAGTAATTGCAGTGCCTCTTCCCCAAATTTCCTGGAAAAAAAAAATCCTCAATCTTAAGTCTCACTTGGCTGTCCTATGCCCTTGACCACTAATAAATCAGTTTTATTCCATTGCTGTTTCCTATGAAAGGAACCTTTTCTTTCATCTCCTGAAAGGCTGAACGAAATTACACCAAAAGGCTTTTTGGAAAATTGCTTGAAAACATTTTCAAACAGGAAAGAGCCCAACTCACAGCCACACTAATGTTTTGCAGCTCTTGCCTTTTAATTCATTGGTGAAACATTAAGGGGCTGGTCCAGTAATTTCCCTGGACACCCCTAATGACATCATCATCATTATGTGACCAAATGGCATTCCTTATTGTATGTAAAGAAATCTAGTTGACCTGGAGGAAGGGTCTCAAATGAAAACTGGATGAGATCGTGAATAATAATAACATAAATGAATAATGCTATCACTTCTTTCCTGAACTTTCCATTTATTTCATGTCTTTAAAGTAAAAATTACAGTGGTACTGTTTAGGGTAGTTGATAGTTGAGGGGCAACCAATGCTTGTTGAGATTTGGACTGTAAATGCCACTTCTCAAGCTACTTCATGCAAGCTTTTGCTGTCATGGAAAATGAATTCAGCACCAACACTGATTTCATTATACACTCCAAAACAACAGGTTATTGCATTACCTAGGTTATATGTAGTTATAGAAGACAGACATTATAGGAAATAGGGCACTTTCTTCTTTTTCACTCTTACAAGCAAAAATTTTAAGCTAAAACCTTCTTTTGATCCTCTTAATGATGAGAACAGGGCCAAACCTTTGGAACTCCTTCCTTAGCTGAGGTGAAATGATGAAGCTGAGGTCCAGCTCTGTTGCCTGGTGGCACCTGAGCCACATTCAGAGCAGCCCCTCTTCTGAACCTCAGTGGTCGTACACAATGATCAGGACAGTGTGTTGTAAATGCCTCCAAGATGCAATTGCCAGGCAGTCCACAGTTGTGATTTTCTGTGAAAACAAAAAAAGGTGGTGATTCCTTCTGCTAGGAAAGGATGGATGCCAAGCAAGAAGCTGGTGTCACCTGCAGGTTGCAAGGTGGTTGATCTAGGTAGAAGTGCTATGTAACTACCCCGTGCAAGCTGCTCCTGAGACAAAACAAAAGGTCCAGTAGGGAACTGAAATATTTAACTCGTTTAATAGGAAGATAGAGCACTGAAGTTACAAAGCCCTAAATGAGGGATATTTGTGCTGTTTATATAACATCTGTGCTATTGCAGTAGCTTTAAGAAGACTTTTATATTCTACTGAAGCTCTTCAGATCTTCACTTTCATGTTCTTTTTCATAATCTCTTTATTTTTTGATATGTCAACACCAAAAAGATCCTGCCAAGCTGTCTGAAGCCATAAAAAAAAGAACTTGCCCTGTTTATTGACCTCTGTCTGAAAGCTAGAAACTTCATTTTTCAGATGTTTTCCTCATTTCACCTCCTATATTATTATAATCATCTGCCTTTCAAGCGTGGGACAAGCTGAGAGCCTAAGACTTGCTAGTCTGAAGCAAGTCCTCATGGTCCACATCCTTCCTTCTCCTCTCCATGGCAGCACCAGATGCTGCAGGGAGGCACAGGACCTTTGCAGTGAGAGGATAAGGAGGATTCTTCCCTCACTGCTCCAGGTGCATGCAGGTTAAGTCCCATGAAGAGCTGTTATTTTGATTTAAGCTCCATTATATGTAATCTCCCAACCCAAAGAATCATAGAATGGTGGAGATTGGAAGAGACATTTGGAGATCATCTCATCCAACCCCTCTGCTCCAGCAGGGTCACCCAAAGCAGGATGCCCAGGATCACATTGTTCAGGTGTCTCAAACGTGTTAGATTAATTAACTGCATTTTTGGCATCCCTGACATAGTGTGGTACAGATGTTCTCCAAGTATTTACTGCACCTTGTTAGGAATTAACTGCGTGCTATTTTCATTAAGTGGTGCCATGTTCATTTTGTGTCAGACTGGAAATTGCTCAGCCTGTTGCTCCCTCCTCTTGTCCTCTTCATGCCAATGCTTAAATTCCATCTTTGTGTTATAGCTTTCTTTTGTAATATTCCTTTCAAGCTGGAGAGCCTGGCAGAAGCATCCAGAAGACAGTGAAGCACTTACTAATAGAGGTGACTTCTCCATCCTTTCCTTATGCAGCTTAATATCTTACTTGCTTTCCTGGAGCCCAGGAAAAGGACTTCATCTTGCCACTGCTGGCACCAGTCCCTTTTCTGAGTGGATATAGATCATTTAATACTTAGGATGTTGGACATTTTTTACCCGTGGATGAAGAATGGGTTGGATAGTGCTGAGTGACAGAGGATAGTGCTGAGTGACTGGTTGGCCAGATGGAGATTGGTGACAAGTGATATCCCTCAGGAGTCTGTTCTGGGACCAATGCTGTTTATTCTCTTCTTCAGTGAAATAGACAGTGGGACCAAGAGCATCCTCAGCAAGTTTGCAGATGACACCAAGCTGAGTGGTCCGGGTGACATGCCTGAGGGATGGGATGTCAACCAGAGGCACCTGGACAAGCTTGAGAAGTAGGACCATGTGAACATCATGAGGTTCAACAAGTCCAAGTGCAATGATCTGCATCAGGGGTGGAGCATCTTCCAGTATCAACACAGTCTGGGGAGGGATGAAGGGATGGAGAGCAGCCCTGCAGAGAAGGACATGAGCCAGCACCATGTGCTCACAGCCCAGCAGCCACTGGCACCCTGGTCTGCATCCAGAGCAGTGTGGGCAGCAGGGCAGGGAGAGGATCCTGCCCCTCTGCTCTGCTCTGGGGAGACCCCCCTGCAGGGCTGGGTCCAGCTCTGGAGTCCTCAGCACAGCAGAGCCAGGGAGCTGTTGGAGCAGGGCCAGAGGAG
>JANHGL010015231.1:95148-107658 GCA_024611195.1 Ceyx melanurus | reverse complement strand
TGTCTATCAATATGTTAAAGGTGAGTGTAGGGAGGATGGAGCCAGACTCTTCTCAATGTCATCCAATGACAGGACAAAAGGCAATGGGAGTCAGTTGGAGCACAAGAGGTTTAGGGTAAACACAAGGAAAAACTTTTTCCCAGTGAGGGTGCCAGAGCCTGGAATGGGCTGCCCAGGGAGGTTGTGGAGTCTCCTTCTCTGGAGACATTCCAGACCCACCTGGATGCGTTCCTTGGTGGCCGGGTCTAGGTGATCCTGCTCAGGCAGGGGGGTTGGACTGGATGATCTTCTAGGTCCCTTCAACTCCTAACATTCTGTGATGGTTCTTATAGATAAGTGTGCCTGAGAGATCTAATACAAGGATTCTCAGGTGCTAGTTTTTTTTCCTCTAAATTATCTGATTTCACAGAGATGCAAATATTTGAGTACAGCTCTGGGTGAAAAGTACTATATGCACATAATCCTTAATAGGTAACTAATAATAACAATCATCTCCCCATAGTCAGTGTTTGTAAGCCATCTGAAACAGATCATAGAAAGTAAGAACCAAATTTAATTCTGTTTACTTTGGTATGCATCATTAGTAACCAAAATAATTTCATTAGAAACTATTTTTTTCTCTTACTGAATCTATCCCCTCTCTATTTTTAAAGCTGAAAAAGCCATTGGCCAGTTGTATTTCTGGATAATTCCAATGATTAAACGGAAATGTGAACTGTCTTCTACTCCACACTTTAGCAGGTTTGTCTTTTCCCTGCTCTGAATCAGCAAAATTTTGCAACCATCCATAGAGATGTGGCTGGTTCTATTTCTGCTCTTACTCCATGCATGCCATAATCCCAGACTTTTTGAGAAGAAGCAGAGTGCAGAAGGCAAAACAGATAATGATGAGCCTGACAATTCTTATTGCTGCTAACAGGCTTCTTATTTGATCTAGAAGTTTGCTACTAGAGGTTACAGATGTGCTGATTTCCCTGACTCCTGGGAGTGGAGAGGACACATCAATACTTGCATAGTTGATTGAAGAGGCATCTGTGAGGCACTTCTGCTGCTGCTGAGCTGCACAGCTAAGCAAGCAATGCCAAAGAGGCAGCAGGAGCTTTAGTCTCTGCTTCCTTTCTGCTGCTTCCCCCTCACCAACCTTTGCTGTCATCTTGTGTGGGACTGGACCAGCTGGTGGTGGGGGAGCAGGCACAGCTCATTATATTAGTCAAGTATTAGCACCATTGAAAAGGGTCAACTGCAAAATGAAGGTTATTCTGATGATTATGACATCAATCTGATATTATTAGCTGTCAATATTGTGTGTTTCTTAAGAGTTTCTTTGTAGATGACAGCAGCAAAACTCCATGGCAAATAACTGCATAAAAGACTTACGTATGCTTCCAGAATCAATAAAAAAGGTCAAATACTCTAAGAAGGGGAGGAGTGCAAAATTATAGAGATCTCAGCAATCACCTTATTTTAACAGGGCACAGAGAAATTGCTAGTAAAGGCCTGGATTCCTATTTCTTCAGCCTGTCACACCAGAACTTGCTTTTCTTGGTAGCTGAAATGAAAAAGCTGCTTGAAACTAGATTCAGAGAGTTTGAACTAAAGGAGAAAAGCACCTGCACTTTCTGCTAACATACTGCAAAGGTGTTCCCACCGATGCCTGGTTTCCAAATCTAGTAGAATGGAAATGTTCTAGGTGTTAAAATAACCACTCTTGATCACTCTCTGAAGCTATTTCTATTTTTCTATTTAAATGTCCTATTTGTTAATAGTGTTCAACATTAGCATAAAGAACCCCCTGCATTTTTCAGTCAGCAGATAGCAGACATCTCTTGTCAGCTATTTTATGAGCATTATAATTAGTAAGGCAAACTGTATAGCTTCCAGTTTGATTCATTTGCTGATGCTTATTCTGATTCATTTACAATTATGTCAGTAATTGGCATAACTATTCAGATGTATTTGGAAAACATCCATAAGTGGATATCCTAATTATAAATTTATCCCAGTGGCAGATACTCACATTGTATAAAAAACACTTTCTCCATCTAACAGGAAGTCCTATCCTGAGTCCTAAGGCAACAGACTAGTGGAGGCTGTGGTCTGTTATTATAAACTGAATAGGGAAACTAAGGACATTGACTACCTGCCTTATGACAGTGCTCTTTCAGGTACAAGGTGCTCAGAAAAGCAAAAGCCCTGCCAACTCTCTTGCAAGCTGGCAAAGGCATTTAATTTTGTCTCTGCCCATTCAAATACACCAGAGAAATCCAGTTCCAGTAGAGCATAAACTGCAGCTTTCTGAAGCACATCCAAAGGGCAGTTCTCTGATTCATGCCACCTAAGTGAGGCAGTGAGGACTTACCATGAATGGAAACCCTTCTACATAGTGCTCCCAAAAGCAGGAAGATCCAACTTTCAGCTCCTCAGACACTCACGTGTGATCTTCATGCTTGTACATTCCCAGTTTCTCCATGGGCAATGTGTCTTAGCTGATAGCATCCTATCTCAACCTGCCTTCTCATATGTTGGTGTCAAGAGACAGCCCTTCTCTGCACATCTGCTGCCCCAGCTGCTTCACTGGCCACAGTTCTTGCTCCTGCATGTAGCCCAGGACATGTGCTTGCAGTAGTTACAGTACAGGCAAAAATATCAAAGTACACCTGAAGCAGGAGAGGATGCTGGGCACTAGAGGACTTGTGCTTGGTGCAATGGTTAGGAATTTGTAACCTTTGGGCAACTACACCAGCTCTTTTCCTAAGGGCTAGATGAGTGAAATGCATGTGTAAACACATGGTGACTTGCTATGAGATGTCTTATGAAGTGATCCTAACTTGTAATGAAATCTATTTTATGAAGAAATGAGTTAACTGAGATTTTTTTTTTCCCTTCATATCTCAGAACATTAGAAAATTAAGAAAATAACCTAAACAACACCTCCTGTCCTTTAAATTACATCAACTATCTGTTCCACTACAGATCAGTTTTTGCACAATAAGCTTAGAGCTCTTTTCCCCTCTAGAGAAATTCTCAGAATTGCTCTTTCCCCAGAAACAGTCTCCAAAATGTCAGTTTGAATGCAATTTCTAACACAGGGCTATTTGACAGAACAATCCCCTCAGCTTACAAGCAAAGCTACATGTGCTGTTTCAAATACAAAGTGGCTTGTGAGCACTGCTTTAGCACCTCCATGTCATCTCTGCACAGAAGACATCTATACATAAGATAATCACAAATGCATGATAATGCATATTTCCATATTTTTCCTCAGATTATTCTATCAAAGTCGTGCAAATTTTTCAATTAATTACATTTGTTTGCATACTTTCTCATTAAAATAGATTTTGTATCTTAATAAGACATTTCCAACCTGTCACTCTTTCTTTTTTTTTTTTTTTTTGTAAAATGAAGAAAAACATTTTCTGCTTCATCATCTTCAAAAAGAATAGTTTTGCTTTCATGAGCAGGAGACAAACATCTTCATTTTACATAATGCAGTCAACTAAAAAATGCAAGTACGGATATTTGATTTGTCTGCAACTGAAAGTCAAAATAAAACTTTAAACTTGCTTTAACTTCACTTACATCCATCAAAAAGACTAAACCAAGTGTTTCCATTGCGTAGTTGCAGCTATTTCTGGATGCTGATTTTTTCCTCTACTTCATTTCTTCAAATTGAAACAGACATAAAATGACAATTGCATTTCTCCAAGAACACATAAGAATATGAATTCTGACATATTTTGCCATCTTATGGCTGTCCCTATCGCATAATTTCAAGCACAATGTAAATTACATATAGCATCAATATATCACAGGGATCTCTGTGGGCTTCAGTAACACGTCAGTCAAAAGCCTCTTGTAGAAGAGATCTCAGAAAGTGTCATGGCAAAATTTCTATTTGATTTTAACTGGGACATGATTAAGTCTAACCTAATGATTTACATCTAGTTAAAACTTCCTTTTTCACACTCTGAAGTTCATGTACTGGTGGCACCACTGCAACCAGTACCATTGATCTTTAGGAGAGAACTGCTGAGACCTGATGAGAGCAGGGGTGTGGAAAGCTTGGTAGACCCTGCTTTCCAGTACACTTCATCCTTGTGTATGGCCTCCTGAAACCAAAACCATTTTGGTTCCTGGTGTATTTCACTACTGCGTGATGTATGGAACCAAAACAACCTCCCTGTGCTGCTTGGAGAATCATTTGGTGAGATGGAGTGACTGGGCCTCTCCCAAACATACCCATCTTCTGAATACTCCAAACAGAGGGGGGCCAAGGAGGGACCTCACATTCACACACCCCCAAAGAGATTATTGGTTGCAGTGGAAAATTACCAGCCCAGTTTGCCCAAAGTCAAGCATCTCATGACTATTAGATACTGATCCTAAGTGAGGTCCACTGGAGCTCTCACATCTCTTCCCAAGGTGGGACACCTTGCAGGCTATGCCATCCATCTGCTAAAGACTGACAAGGGATCTGTATTTCTGAACTACAGGACTTTTTACAAAATCCTGGAGATCACAGGCTGCCAACATTGTTTTCAATCTTCTGAATAATTCCATTTTATTAATGAGGTAACCTCTCTATATAGTGCTCTGTGTGTGTGATTCACTACTTAGATCTTAGATAAATTTTTGCATTTATCATAAATTTTAATTCTGATTTAGTATTGATATCAATGTTAATTTATTGCTGCTATTATTTACTTTAAGGTACTCTATTACACTAAGCATTACACAAATTTCAACTCTCAGCCAGAAATTATTCCACTGCTTATAGGTTCATTAGTAGAAATAGTAATCATATTGCTTCCATTAGTTGATTATGAGTTTACTCATAATAAAATCACACTGGTTTTAGTTACATTTGTTTATCTTTGATTAATTTCCTTGAAGGAAATAATGTAGTGACATTGTCACCAATTTAATCTTGTTTAACATCCTTGATCCTTCACTATATTTTACTAATTAGCTAAACAGTTACTATTGCTTAATAAATTACAGTGCTGTTTTTATCTGAGTGAAATGCATTCCACTCATCTTTGCAACAAGTAGACCCTTGATTAGGCTCTGTAACAAGGGAAAGCATCTTTGTACATTTTCATATCCCTGTGACAATAAATAAATAATCAGAAAAAAATGGCCTCTATCTTCAATGAGATATATTTCTGTAAAAATCCACTTGCTCTATATGTCATTATGATTTATTAACAAGTATGAAATTGAACAGATTGTTGAGAATGTAACAACAGTTGATTAAGGAAATTAAAATCCAACCTTTTGAAGATTGGAGACTTATCCAGAACCAAACAGCAGGGTTCATATTAAAAAAAAAAAAAAAAAAAAAAAAAAAAAAAGCCACCACTGACATGGGTCTTATCTGCATTGTAATTGGTAATATTCCTTCTGGCCTTTCAATTCCTAGTCTCTAACCTGGGAGGGATAGGAGATAGCTGCAATTTGTGTCTTTCTTTGGAAGGCTTATTTCAACTGCTGCTGAAAAAAAAAAAAAAATTTAAATATAAATCTTATCCATTTAGTTGGAACCAAACAGCATTGTCCTCATTGATTTAACTTCTGTTTCTTTCCTCCAGCAGTCTTCTCTGATATAATTCCTTGAGTTTAGGATAATATCACAAAGCTAAATTGATGTGCACATTAACAGAAATATATTTAACAGTCTTACTCCCTGCTTCAGGAGCCATTTAAGTGTCTATGGAAATTTATATCAAGGGACCCAGCACCAGGTACTGTCTTACCTCACTTCAGTGATTACTTTGTATATCTACCTTATCACAGAGTGTATTTTTTCTCATAAACTAGACAGAGCTCAACTCTCTGTGACTATTCCATGATGGACACAGCTATTTAGCTTAGATTTGAGTCCTTTCTAATACTATAACTGATTAGCAATATCTTTGCATGTCAAATTTTAGAAAGTAGTGTGCAATGTAATGTTATCACTGAGAACTTGTCTTTACATAATATAAAACCAGCTACAGGAAACATCAGGAAAATTGCAAGCAGAGAAAATATTATGCTTGTCACTTACAGGAAGATTAAACAAAGTGGTTAAAGGTTATATACCCTTCTCTCTGCTCCAGAGAGACTGACAGTCTAAATGGAATAATATATTTCTATTATTACTTTACTATTGTTTTCTTGTATTTCAGCCTGTGTGGTGGGTTCACTCTGGCTGGATGCCAGGTGCCCACCAAGCTGCTCTATCACACCCCTCGAGAGAAAATACAACAAAAGGCTCCTGCATTGACATAAGGACAGGGAGAGATCACTCACCAATTTTTAACAGACTTGGTGAAAATTAAAATAATTTTTTACTAATCAAATCAGAGTAGGGTGATGAGAAATAAAATGTACATCTTAAAACCACCTTCACTCCACCCCTCCCTTCTTCCTGGGCTTTACTTGCAATTTTCTCTACTTCTCACCCCTAGTGTTGCAGGGGGACAGGGACTGGGGGTTGCAGTCCTTTCATGACAGGTTGCCTCTGTTACTCCTTCCTCCTCAGGGGGAGGACTCCTTACACTTCACCTGCTTTGGCTTAATGTCCCTACCCCAGGAAACAGTCCACCATGAACTTTACTAACATGAGCCTTCACACAGGATGCTGTTCTTCACAAACTGCTCCAGCAAGGGTCTTTTCCATAACGTGCAGTTGTTCAGGAGCAGACTGTTCCAGTGTGGGTCATCTCCCAAGAGGCATAGAATCATTCAGATTGGAAAAGACCCTTGGGATCATCAAGTCTAACCATTAAACATACTCTACAAAGTTCACCCCTAAATCAGGTCCCTCAAAACCACAGCCAAATGACCCTTAAACACATCCAGGGATGGTGACAGTCACCTCCCTGGGCAGCCTGTTCTGACCACTCTTTCTGTGAAATTTTTTTTCCCTAATGCCCAGTCTAAACCTACCCTTTTGCAGCTTGAATCCAATTCTCTCTTGTTCTATCTCTAATGACCTGTAAAAAGAAACCAGCACCAACATCTCTGCACTGTCCTTTCAGGGAGTTGTAGAGATTGATGAGGTCTCCCCTCAGCCTCCTCTGCCTCAAACTAAACAGTCCCAGCTTTTTCAATCACTCTTCATGAGATTCATTCTCCAGACCCTTCATCAGCTTTGTTGCCTCCTCTGCACTCATTCCAGCACCTTGATGTCTCTCTTGGTATTGAGGTGCCCAAAACTGGACACAACACTCAAGCTGTGGCCTTACCAGTGCCCCTGTACAGAGGGCAATCCCCTTCCTGCTCCTGCTGCTCACACTGTTTCTAATACAAACCAGGATGCCACTGGCTTTTTTGGCCACCTGGGCACAGTGCTGGCTCATGTTCAGCCTCTTGTCAATTAGAACCCCCACGTCCTTTTCTACCAGACAGCTTTCCAGCCACACTTCTATATCTTTGCATGGGGTTGTTGTGGCCCAAGTGCAGGCCTTCACAGACGGCCTTCACAGATGTTCACAGATGTTAGGGGTTGGAAGGGACCTAGAAGATCATCTAGTCCAACCCCCCTGCCAGAGCAGGATCACCTAGACCAAGTCACCCAGGAACAGATCTGTGGGTGTTGAGTGTCTCCAGAGATGGAGACTCCATAACCTCCCTGGGCATCCCATTCCAGAGAGCCTTGTCGAAGCTCATCCTGTTAACGTTGGCTCATGGCCCTAATCTGTCCAAGTCTCTCTGTAGAGACTCCCTATCTTCATGTAGATCAACACTCCTGAATAACTTAGTGTCATCTGCAAACTTACTAATGATACACTCTATGTCCTTATCAAGATCATCAATAAAGATGTTAAACAGAAAAGGTCCCAACACTGAGCCCTGAGGACCACCACTTGTGACCGGCCACCAGCTGGATTGAGCTCCATTGGCTGCCACTCTTTGGACTCATCCATCCAGCCAGTGCTTGATCCAGCAGATCGTATGCTCATCCAGGCCATGAGCAGATATATTTTTTTTTTCCATAAGAATTCAGTGGGAAACAGTTTCAAATGTTTTTCACAGTCCACAGGTCCTTCCAGCAAACCTTCTGCAGCGTGGGTCACATGGTTACAACCTCCTTCAGGCACATCCACCTGTTTCCATGAGAACCTCCACAGGCTGCAGCTGGTTATCTGCTCCACCATTAATCTCCACAGACTGCAGCAGGAGCGCCTGCCTCACACCATGGTATTCACCATGTACTGCAGGGGAATGTCTGCTCCAGCACAAGCATCTTCTCTCCCTCCTTTTTCACTGACCTTAGTGTCTACAAGGACGTTTCTCTCATATATTCTGGCTCCTCTCTTTGGCTGCAGTTGCACATTTTTCCCTTTGATGTTATCACAGAAGCACCACCACCATCAATGATGGGCTAAACCTAGGTCAGTGGTGAGTCCATCAGCTGGCAATGACTCTACTGGATATCAGGGAAGCTTCTAGAAGCTTCTCACAGAAGTCAGCCCTGTAGCCACTTCACTACCAAAGCTTGCTATGCAAACCCAATACAGTCTGTTATGGAATGCCAATTATTATGCCCACAGACCTTTCATATTCTAATGAATTTCATTCTGTCTTGAGATTTTTTTTTTTCTGAAAATTGGCATTCCTCTTTTCTCTCATTTATTTAGTTATTATGAAATTACAATGCAGAAGAGTCTCTCTTTTGGAGGTGTTACCAGTGAGACATATAAACACACCTTCTGGTGAAAACCTCATTTTCCAGGATACACTTTTGTTTCAAAAATGGTTTATAATGAAGAAAGTTATTAATAATCCATAGCCTTATGTCTTTCTTTGTTTTCTGGCTCTTTTTCTCTTTTTTTGCAATTGCAGTACAGTCCTGAAGGTAAATTTTAAAAATCTGTAAAAATAAACTTGGCAGTCATTTCAAAATCCTGGCTTCTGTAAGGTATCTTGTGAAAGAAAACTCGAATGAAACCAGAGCTGGTGGAGCTGATAGACACAGTACAGTGCCCTGGCAAAGCAGTATAAAAGCTTAGCTGCTTCATAGCTTTGGCAAGACGAATTAGCTTTCTAGATAATTAATGGAAATATATTAAATGTATTTGCTAAAGTCACAATTTATTTTGCTTTTCCATTTTCCATAGCTAGTACGTTACAGTACTTGCAGTAGGGAACTATGAGAGCAGGACAAAAATTTAGAAAGGACTGATGTTAGGACTCCCCAGTTCAGACAGTATGCTTCAGTGGTTCTTGTTTCCTTAAATAAAATTGTATAATGCTTTGGACCTTATTTCGTCCCAGAGTTAATTAGGAGAGAATTACAGAGCCAAAAGACCAGAAGATATGTAACAACAATTGTGGCTTTGCCTAGGATTCCATAGGTCTAACTGTGTTTGAACCTATCCTGATCAAAATAGAGCTTTTAAGGATAAATTAGATAAAATGGCAATCTCCAAGTAATCCCTTACTTCTTTTTCTTCAGAATTGAAAACAAATCCATTAATTGTCTTTCATTTAAGTCATGCCCTTTCCATTTATTTTTTGTGTGTGAAAATATCCTTTTTTGCTCTCTAGAAAAACAAAATAAAACAATAAAAATGGAGCAATAGAAAAATACCACTACATAATGGGGAAGGTCAAAGGGAGTGTTGATAAGGGTTTGTTTCAGTGAGAACAGTTGGAACATGGCAGTTAGTCACATCTTAAAATTTTCATGTAAATTTAAAGCAAACCCTCATTGTGAAGTCTATGTAGCTGCAAGGGCAAAAGATGAGAAGAGGAATTAAAAAGTTTCACAAATTTACTAACAGGGAAATGCTAAGGAAGTGTCCTGAAGGTGTTCAAGAATTATATGCAAATCCCCCAGTGTTTTGGATCAATGAGAAGTAGTTAATCTTTCTCAGTCCCTGCTTTTGAAATTTTTCTTCATCATTGATGTAAAAGAAGTTTGGCAAAATAATAAATACTTTCTGCTGTCCAATATTTGCAGCCAGTCTAATAAGTACACTAATGTATACATACGTATTAAAGAATATATAGTCCTAACACAAGAAAATGGCATATACTTTGAACATATTAAACTTCATAAATAAGATCATAGAATAAACAAGGGGTCTTTTTGAGTCTCATTCTTAGTGGATGGTACTAAAATACTGAGACCTTGAAATAATTGCTCTGTCTGAGGGTAGGAACTGGTAGAGAGAAGGGAAGGACATCTAGGACTGGAAAGTACTCATCTTTGAGGCCACATGGACAGCATGTAGATGCATTCATTTATCCCCATGCTCAACCAGAACAAATCATTATCAATATTGCCTGACATAGCAGTGACCAGGTTCTGGGCTTCAGTGGAGGTTTTGTAGGTGCATTTTGGAATTAGATTTTTGGAATTAATCATCAGATGGCACAACTACAAGGGCTTGCACAAAGTGTTGTGGGCAAGCAGAAGGCAATCACTCTGCCTGATTTGGTGGTGGCAGTGGGTGGGTGTGAAAGTAAGGGCTGAAATTACAAAGGAACTGGTTTTCTGACACTTGCTAGTACAGCTGGATTATTTATGGAGGCAGAGCCACCATCTGAAGCCAGGGGCTGCTGTCAGCTGAGCTCTTGGACCATCAGCTTGACTGCGACTTGATTGTGTCCACCTCTGCTCTGAGGGGGTAGCAAATAATTTGAAGAAATCTATGACACTCTCACATGTGTAATTTGAGGATTTACACAGGGAGAGTATTATCCATTTCCTCTCTAAAGAGAAGATTATTTACATTTTTATTATTATTTACAAAGATTTTAATACATGAATATCATGTAAAGACGATAATTATGTGATTAATTGCACAGCTATGTGCACACTAAAATCTCTGATTCCATCACAAACAATACTTACTCTGACCTTTCAAATATTCCTCTTGATATATTATGATAATTCTTTTACTTCACATATTAATTGTCTGTCCTCCTTTCATAACAATTTTGTCCTTTTTTATAAAATCCTGTCTTGGAGTAAGACAGCAATCAATGATACTTTGATATTTTGTGACATCTTGGATTAGAAAAAGGACCTTTATTACCCCAGGGTCTGAGTTTTTAGGGTGGGACACACAGCTCTCACTTTTAGCTTTGAGATAAGCTCTTAGCAGTGGTACATTTAATTTGATAAAGAAGTCTTATGTCATTTATTAAGATATTAATATTTACCTTTGGAAAAAAAGACTAACAATCTTTAGCAATGTTGTGGGGGTTTTTTAAATGCCTTAATGAAAAGGCATTTTTAATCACTGATTGTTGATGTCTGTCACTATAGCAAAGTCAGATATGAATTGACTTTCATAATTAAACATGATCAAAGCCTTTGGCACGGATGTAGTAGAATAGACTGGGTTTATACACTCTTTGGAGGTTTGTTATGTAGACTTCCCTACAGTTTCTGGTGTCAGAATGGTTATTATTAAAACAGATTTATTGAGGTCTGAGCTTCAGAGTTATTGCTCTGAATACTTATTAGTCCATCTGGGGCTATAGCTCCGACAGAGCCAAGGTGAAGCAAAAGCTTTGCTTTAGAAAAGGACTATTCAAACTGATCTAAAATCCATTTCTAAATCAACCTAAAACTGTACAGCATCTAGGAAATGGAAAAAGTAGTAATGGCAGTGCTCTAGATGGAGCAAATGATGAACTGTCACTTCTGCAGTGTTCTGCCTTGTATTGTGTGCACGCTGTGCTAGGAGACTTACCTCTCGGGCAGATCACAGAAAGCAGAAAGCAAGCAGATGCAAAGGTCAAACCCAGCTGATACCCCTGCTACTGAATCTGAGGAATTTTCTGAAAACAGCAGGCAGGGATCAGGCTAAGCAGGCAAAAAATTGTCACTCTATGAGAGGCTGCTTTTTCCTCCTGTGTTTGAGAGAATTCCAGTACCTATCAAGCCAGATCTGCATGAGGATTTGCATGTGACTTTAAAGAAATTATACGACTTAACTTTTATACCTTCCTGCAAAAGAAGGAGATAATTTTCTTCTAATCCCTAATCATATAGAAAAGGTGAAGTCTAATTGCTTCTGAAACTTCCTGATAATTCAAACAATATTTATTGGTTTGACATTCTAAGTAGTATTATTTTCTTCAATAAATGATAAACAGAGTTCAGTTGCTATGTGTGTTGTAGATATTTTAAAGTGTCTTCTGCTACTGAAGCGAACCACTGTGGGTTATTTATTTATTTTTTTTTACTCTAAGTGCAGTTACCCAGTCACATATATTTTATTTCTATTTCGCTCACTTCAGCAGCTACACACATAAAATAAATCCAATGCAAACACTCTTTCTATTGAACAGTGACATTCAAAATTAATTTTTTTCCTTCATGAGTGCTGCTAACTCTGAGGTTGGGAAAGGGAACCCCAGCTCATCTCCAGGCCTTCCATGACTAGTGGCACCCCCCAAGGGTCACTACTGGGTCCAATATTATTCTATATATTCATCAATGACCTGGATGAGGGGGTAGAGAGCACCCTCAGCAAGTTTGCTGCTGACACCAAACTGGGAGGA
>JANHGL010015231.1:74633-86173 GCA_024611195.1 Ceyx melanurus | reverse complement strand
GATCATCTAGTCCAACCCCCCTGCCTGAGCAGGGGCACCTAGACCAAGTCACCCAGGAACAGATCCAGGTTGGTCTGCAATGTCTACAGAGCAGGAGACACTTAATGTCTAATTATAGACATAGTTTTGGTCTTTTTTTTTTATTGTTTCTCAATGGTTATATACTTCTGGATCATGAAGAAATGTTGACAACCCTAGACAACTCTGAATAATCAATACAATAATCAATACCAATGATTTTCAAAATGATAATTAAGAATTTATTGAGATGAGTTTCCAGGAACTGAAGTACATTCAAGAAGAAATTTCTTCAGGCTGAATGCCTTTTCATGAGAAGTCTTTCAGCTAAGCAATGCTAAAGTATAGATTGTGCCAGCTTTTTAGTTAAGGAGATTAATTCAATATGCAGTGTCCCAAGTCTGTTTATAAACATTAAATTCACACTAAAGAATTAAAAGTGATTTCAGTAGCATGGAAATAAATTGGAATCTGGAGAAGCTAAGGAATCAGATTTATGATACACATTGCCTTAAAGATCATGTAAATGCTTTCAGAAAAGCTATGCAAAATATGTAATTACAGCATTCTTTAACATACATTTCCTCTTCTTTATTTAGCAACAACTATACAAGAAATTTTGCTTCTAAATGATTTTTCATCCTTATCTGGATAGCTGCTTTTTGCTACAGTAACATCTGTGGCAAAAACCATGGACATTTTAAAAAGAAAAAGAATAAACCTTTCATAAAGGATCAAAAGCAAAATGTAAAATATATTCAGTCTTTTCTAGGTCAATTCACATTCTGTCCTTATTTTTGAAATTAACATAATTTCTATAGCAGCAGTCCAGGGAATTCCAATTTACAATCACTGCTACTTCAAATTTTTAGCCATTATATTCTGATGTATTTTTAAAATGGTATTTTCTGATAATTAATTTATTTTCCTTAGTTGATTATTGATTCCAGCAGCATCAGCAATTTCTGTACTAAGTGAAACTGGGACATAGTAAAATGTTGCATCTATTTTCATTTGAAACACTATTTTCCTGCAGAGGAAAAAATCTAAGATGTAGATCTTAAAAATGTCTGTAAAAATATTGTTTTAATTCCAACAAAAATGCACTGAAGAAGTCTAGAGCTCATTCTCATAAAGAATTTCAAATAATCCTCAATTACACTTTAGAGTTTATAACAAAGTGCCAGCTCTGAGTACTGCTGAGAAACAAGGGCCAAGTACTTCACTACATTTGTAATCAGGTTGGGTCAACTGAAAAAAACAAAACAAACTATAATAATAACAATATAGTATTACTAATAATAGTAATAGAGAAGCACAGGAGTAGAATAATCAACTTTAATGTAGAAATAAATACATAACAGGACAGCTCACCTGTGGTCTGTTTCCAGTGATAAAAAAAATAAGGATTAATTAAACATTAAACATGATTATCCAAAAAAGATGGAAAATGGTATTTTAATAACCCAGGCTGATGAATATCTGATACCAGCAACAGGGAAGCTCATATGCATTGTACTCCATAGGTACTGTTTAGTCATAACTGCTGCAGAGCATCCCACACAGTTTGCAGTTATCAGGAAGCAGCAATCACCAGAGATATTCTCATTTTGTTAATGCTGTAACACCAACCATCATGCTGCCTGTGACGAGTTAATTTTACATTACATATCTTCTATGCAGAGGTTGATGCTGAGTCAGGAACACAGTGCTGTCACAGAACAGGAGTAGGACAGTGCTTTCACACAAGACGTGCATGCTCAACATGAACAGTACCTGCTCTAGAAGGTACTAATGACACCTTCATCAGTGTAGCAAAATTCCAACCTAAAAGTTTTTTGTCACACTCAAAAGGTGTTAATGTATACTTCTGTAGAACACAATGAATACGAGGGTAGAGGAAAACAAATGTCTTATCAGATAAGACAGTAATTTAATGCTTTTTCTTTTCAATTCCTATTTGAATACTGGATGGCTTTTGCTTTCTAAAAGCTTTCTAACATGTCTCTAGGAAACTTGCTCAGGCATTTAATGTCCTTTTATTATGAGTAAACTGTCATCAAATAGTGGCATTTCCCCTATTTGTCTTGTCTTTTGTTTGACTGTGAAATCTTGATTTAATTACTCACTCAAATATTCCCTCAGACTATTAATCATTCAAGTACTCCAGTAAAACCTAGGAGAGATTACAAGATATTCTTTCCATTCGGTGTAATGTTCTGCACTGCAGCAAAATGCATTAACAGCATTGCATTGTAATGTTATAATGGGGCTACTGATACATGTCACCACACAGCACAGTTCATTATCTTGTGACTAATGTATGTAGCAGGCTGGGCACTGTTTTACAGATACTTTTCTAAACAGCTGAAGTACTTCTGATGACCAGAAAAAAATACTTTCAGCTAAAGGGCTTTGCTTGTCTTGCATTTTGTGTTTTCTTTCTGAAATCCTACATACTCGTTATATTCTCATTTTGAGACTTGAATGACAATCCACATGTTCTGCAAAACAAGGGAGTAGAGCAAAATGACATTAGGGAAAAAGACATGTTAACATTTCCTCCTAAGGAGTATTACTCATTAACAGCATATCAGCATTCAGAACTATTTTGACAGAAGAAGTCTGTGCTCCCTCCTTTTTTCATGCATGAATTAAAATGGTAATGAGTGCAATCTGTAGAAAAAACCACTACCTAATATACAAATGTCTGTCCAGAGGTAATTTTTCTTTCCCCCTTGCAGTTAACTTAATAGTGTCAGCTCTTCTGTGGTGACAGGGAGACTAGACTTTAATTGTTTAAGTATGTGGCTAATAATAGTTAACGAAGTACAACATCAGATCCATCCTTTTAGACACAGAGTAATTTGAAATATTGCAGTTTGTTTGGAAACACTGGAGACTTCTGTGTCACTTTTTCAGAAACTGCTTCTACTATATTGCAGGCTACATCCTCAGGAGCATGGATGCACTTTTATTGTTCTTGTTGTTCAAGAAAGAGTGACATCTAAAAGTGAACACATCTGAGGTGGTGACACAAGCATTCAACTCTACTAGACTTTCTCACAATACTGCCACGTGCCTCCATTCCCAAAGTGGCTCTAACCCAGATGGTACAGGTTTGAAACCCATTTATCTTTCTGAGAGATGCTGACTCACCATCCTGAGCTGAAGTGGACTCTATTTGATGCTGTTTACTTAACATCAAGAAATTCTGATTGAAAAACATAGTAGGGAACAGCTTTTAGCCATCTCAGCTGTCTAACATTGCACTAGTCACCAGGGCTGTTTTTAACCCATTCTATTATGTGTAAAGTGAACCAACAGCCCCTGAGAGGATGAGCAAAATATTATTTTGGTACCTAGTCTGGAAAGGGGTGTTGGTTTCCTAGTTGCATTTTCTTACAAAAGGAGCAACCAAGAACATAAGCAAAGGAAGATGTGAGATAAAAAGTGAGCATGAACTAGAAAAATACCTGAATATCTTCTTCCCTTCCTTTCCCACCAGCAGTACATCTTTCTGCTTCTGGGACATTAGCCATCTAGAACTGGTTCTTGATCCCAGCACTCTCAGCTGTGGCTCTCCATATCTTCCAGTCAGCAGTAGATCAGTCTATGATTCTAAATATAGGAGATATAAATCCATATTCAAAGGCATAGAAATGGAGGACACAAAAAAACCCCCACCAAAGGTGTAAGAGAAGGAAATGAAAAGGTAAATTAGTGCCTGGAGGACACTCCAAAAGGAAAGGAATGATGAATGTCATTTAGAATTCCCTACTTGATTTATCTGCAATATTCATAAGTGTGTGTTTACCCAAAAGCTTTGTCTCAGATCAGGCAATTAATTAAACTAGAGAAGAACTCAAGCACAGTGAGCTGAGCGTTGTTAATAGTGTATGGCTGAAAATCAAATTTGGCTCTTCAGTCTTTCTTGGGACACATTCTTCTGCACTTCTGCAGCACTAGAAAGATGTGAGATCCATGGCTAAGCTGTACCACATGTAATAAGCAGACACAGCTCTTCAGAATGTAACAGTTACCTGTAGCCCAGTGTTAACATTTCTCTGCTCTAGCAAAAGGATGATTGCACCCGAGCACAATTTCATTTCTTTGTGCATATGTGCACGAGGGTTTTTTAGGTCCATTTTACTTAAGGCTGAGTAAGCAGGGGATACTTACGCAGCATTGGTAGATAGGACACAAGGCTTAAAGGAGTCCTGAAGTCTTCTGGAGTAGTGCCCAGAGGCCAGATAGGATATCCTACTGGGATGTACCCTAAAGTGCATTGATATAGCAAAGGAATCCCACCAGACCCATTTGCCTTCTATGACCATAATTCCTTTCCTATGTTGTCTGGTAGTGGCGGAATCATTTTGTGCTCCCTAGATAAGGTGTCTCTGGCAGGTGGCTGAATAAAATTGTAAAGGAATGCATGCACCTGTGTTTCTAAATTAATGATGATGGCTTTATCCTCTTCTGACATTACTGTAGAGTGATGCCAAGTAAATGCATCATCTATGTAGCTGGCACAGGTAGCACTGACAATTTTAGTCCTGGCTAAGTTAAATTGATATGCTGCCTCTTCCTTCAACTACACTGAGAAAGCAAGCAGGTAAAATACTGCAAAATATCCCAGTGTTGAAAACCCACAGTTATGCTTGTACAAGACTTAAAAAAAAAAATAAAAAAAAAAATAAATTTATTGCTGCCAGTATTGAAAACAAGTTTTATAGCTCAAGGTAATTAACTGAAATGATGTTGTCACTGCTGCCAGCATATGAAATAGCATAACCTTTTCCATTCAAAATTAGATGTCATGTGAAGAGGATGACCTTTATATGACCTTGCTGTGTGGACGTGATCATCTAAATTTCACATCTCTTTCCCTGAAAGTAAAGGGCAGTTCCAAGCCTACTATATAAACCTTGTCTACATGGGGCTTGATAGTCTGAAATGAATGTAATGAATTTAATTTGTTAAGTCATCAAATAACTTCAAAGACAATTTGCAGTATGAGCTTACTCCGGGAGGCAAGGCATAGCGTTAATTTCCTCTCTCATAATTGGGAATTCCAGAATCACTAGCCTCCAGTATTGCAAAGAAACTGCATGAAAAGACAAAGGGTGAGAGACATTTCAGAGCCAAATGCAGTTTGGGTGTCAGTCCTAACATCTGTATGTATGTAAATTATCCCTAGACATGTAGCAACACTGAATTTGGTTTTTAGCACAGCTTTTCTGTTCTTGTCTTTCTCATCTGGAATATTCTGGTGACGTGAGAATAGCAAGGGTGATCTTCCACCTCAAACATTGTTCACAAGCTTTCATCCTCTTTTATGTATTTCCTTGTTTTGTACGTTGTACTATAGACCAAAATCCTGCAGATATTTAGAATAAACTGATCACAGAAAGTAAGGTTGAGAAGGAATTTCTTCTCCCCTCCCTTACACCTGTACAAGGGAGAAATTAATTTTTAAGCATCCTAACCTTAAGAACTGGAAGGGAATGATCCAATAGGATCAAGAAGACACACCCCATCCATGTACTTCTTGATCACAGACACATGGTATTTAGAATTACTTTATCTTTGTATTCTGTCCAGCAAAAGTAATAGCAGTAAATCATAGGTAATAAGACAATTTGTCTAGTGTCTTCTGTTTCTGAAAACAAACAACAACCTGAGGGCCTAATAATGAAATTACAATAGAAAAGCTATCATATTTTCATGCATGCAGCCTGTAGGTTGTCTGCCAGAAAGGAAATAGTACTGCAAGTAATGAGACACTATACTATAACAAGACACTCTGATACAATGGATATTTACCACACAGAAGTCTTTTCTCTCAAACCCAGCATCAATTAAAACATTTTTATTCCCACCCTTGAACTTCTCAGGTATCAGAGACCTTTTTGATTGGAACAGAAATCAGTTACAGAGACTTTCTTCCTCCATGGCATACAATACAGTTCACTCCTTCCCAGTAATTAATCATGAGTCAATATGAGCAATTTCTTTATGCAAAAGGAATGTAATTTTTTAAGCATTGGGATTGCCTGTGGGTTCACTATATCAACACTAGGTACACTGGAAAGCAAGTAGAAAGTGTGGCAATGCCCAGGAACTGTTCTGGGAGGGCATTGCATGGAGACAGACATACTCCAGACATGCCCACCTGGCCAGATGGCAGTAGTTCACCTGCCCATGAAACTACTGAAATGTGCTCCTGTGCTCTCCTCTCCATAAAACCCTTCTTATACACCCAAACACACAGCTGGGAAGAACTAATAACCAACTATTTTAATAGCTGAGGTGAATAGACTCCTCACAGCAGGCCACAGAGTGCATCTCTCTCTCTGTCCATTGGATGGGCACTCAAGGAAGACAGCTTCACCAGGCACTGATAAGCAGCATGGAAATTCATAGCACCACCCTGTGGGATGCATCTCTGAAACCACTGGCTTTCACACTGTTCTTCTCACCTGGAATGCAATCCAAAATGACTACCTAAGGATGAGAATGGGATTAGCTTCTTGGCAATTGCAAATCTCAGAAACTGAGATTTAGTGTCCCTTCCTCCAGCTGGCCAGCTTTAAGAGATATTTACTGGTTCCATTGACAGAGACAGAGCAACTAAAAGACTGTGATTTTTGTGTTAATGGATTATCTTTTGCTTCCTTTAATTTAACAAGACTAATGATGAAATTGCTTACCCCCTGTCTTTTCAAATGTATTATGAAAAAAACATTTTAGTGGTATAAAAGAATTGTTTCCCCACAGCTTACCTCTCAATGCCTGCATGGCAGTTATCTAAAACAAAGAAAATTAATTCTGATTTTTAAAATGTTGAATCCTGTGGAATGGAGAGACTGAATGGAGAAAATATTTGATCCCTAAAAGGAGAGCTCTTGACTAGAGTCTGTTAATCAGACATTACTGACAACAATAAGTTCAATACTGTTTAATTTTTTTTTTCAAATTAATTGCACACTAGAAAGAGTTTTATCAATGTAGTACATGAGTTTATCTTGGCAATGTGCATATATGTATCACCTTTTTTTTTTTTTTTTTTTACTCATTTATACCCTTACTGCCATTGCAGCTGGAAGAAATTCTGTGATGAGTAAAGGTCATATAAACCAACGTAAGCACCCCTTCATCCTCCACATCTATGATTATTAAAGTATTTTCCACACAATTTTACTGAGTCTCTCAACTCCACAACTGACGTTCTGGCTCATGTTGACTTTTCCATTGGTACTTTATTTGTACCACACATTTTTCTCCAGCTGAGAATTTCATGTGAGGAAGAATGCCTCTGCAGATAAATCAGCTAGATATTATTTCAGCTTTCTACTCAGGTCTTCACATAGTGAGGCAAAAAAAGTAGGGAGTAGAGGAACATCTTCCTAACAATATTTTTACTTGGTTTTGGATCTGTTGTAACATCATCTAGAGGAGCAGCCAGCCCTTCCACCAGTCTTGATTGCCTGGAGAGCTGAAAATAAGAAGCACTTCACCATTTTGAGAACTTGCAGAATGGGGAAAAAAAAGGGTCATAATTAATATAAAGGAAGAATATAGCTAGAGCTGGCATGAAAGTATTCATTCCACCTCTGTAAGGTGGATGGTAATGGTTTATATAGAAACCAGTATTTCAGATAATCTGTTCATCTCACTATTCTATTGAACCATATCCAGACTGTTACAGCTCTGTCTCAAGTGAGATCCTTCTAGCTCAAGATGTCATGCTAATAAATGAGATTTTAAATGAGAAACTCTTCACAGGTTATCAAAGAGATGAAGACAGGCTCTGTTTTCTCTATGCTATGACCACAGCTGTGAGTGGAGTTAAGATAGAGGTTAAATTCAGCAGTGTATATCTTTTACACATACCATTTCCTTTCATTCAGGGAAACACACAGAATTGCTGCTGAAGGAGCTGAATTAACTCTTGAAATAGATGAGAACAAATCCCTATTGCCCTGAGCTTACAACAGTCACAATAGATGCACTTTGTCTTGTATAGTGGTCAATATGCCCTGGCAATTATCAAACTATTCCCTTCATTCACTGGTACATTTTATAGCTGAGATCCCTAGCTGCTGGCAATCCAGGAGCACTAATAGAATGCTGAGTCCTAGTCCTGCAGTGCTAGGACTTTCCATTTCTATTAAAACATTTCTTTTTTTTTCTGTTTAATTAACTTAATTCAGTTCTTTACTAACTAATTCAGATTTCCAAAAGCCTTCAAAACTGTCAGTGATAAAGTCAGTTTTAACAAACAATTGGTTTGAAAGGGTACCATGTTTTTCAGGTAACATCAATGAATTAATGACATGTAGATGAAGTGCATCAAGGTTGGAAGCAATGGTACAGGACAACCAAGAGTGGCTTACGTACATTCTTAGCTGAGGAGAAAAGTGCCATCAAGCAAACATAAAATCAATCTGTCATGAAGCATATCCACATAGATATTCATTTCCAAGATGCTTTAAAGTGAGAACGTATTTTTATGATCCCATAACATCTCACATAAAACTACATCACTTCCAAAAGCAGTTGGCCCTTTTATTTTGAAAGCAGGGACAGGCCTTTGGAGAACATTAAGGATTAGAAAGAGAATAAATTAGTCCCACATGCCATCAAGAAACTCAGCCTACTACAGAAACATGGTGTGGGATATGAAAGTTCTGCCACTGACAAAAGTCTGTAGAGATCAGACAAAACATTGGTAGTGGTGCTGAATAAAGTGGTTGTGATGTCTTCATAAAGAGAAACCTCTACTTAGACAGTAAAGGTAAGGATCATCACAGTTTCCTTTCTACAAATGAAATCATATTGCATTTTTGAGAGCTAAAGTTCTTCACATAAATCATTTAAAATCTACATTAAAAATGCTGTCTACATTGTGTCAGAGAAGAAAGTTATTGGATTTCATGGTAGATTTGTGCTCTTGAATATACCTCACCCTTGAGGAAAGTCAGGTTGTTAATTTTTAAAATAAGTTCCTTTCAGGAATGCTGTGTTTCCTTGTAAACAAGCTAGACCACTTCACTAGCTCACCAACTACCTGACTGCATTTTTCTAGGGCTTTTAATTTAAAAATTCTATCACGTAATGACCTGACACCTGATTATTTATTATGTACAACATATTTTCAAGAAATGGGACCCTAACTCACTTTGTAGAATCAAGCAATATAGTGAGTTAAATAATAAATGATAACAGTATGAGTTAGAAATTAAACAGCAAAGAAATAGATTAAAGAAATGTTAAAGATCTAAGTAATGGGGATTAAATCCTACTATTTTTTCTTTAAGCCCTTGTAATTAAATGCACAGAGTCAGCTGAAGAAATACATATGGCTTCAGAGAAATGCTGCATTTATGATCCTTAATGAGATATTCTATTAATGAAATGAAATTATTATTCTAAAAGCATGAAAGGGAATCACACAGAATCACAGAATCACAGAATGTTAGGGGTTGGAAGGGACCTAGAAGATCATCTAGTCCAACCCCCCTGCCTGAGCAGGGTCACCTAGACCAAGTCACCCAGGAACAGATCCAGACAGGTCTTAAGAATGGGAGGCAGGACATGAAGGAATGACATCCAACCACCAGTGGCAAAGAAAAATCCCACTAAAATATCTGCATTTTCTACATGCTATCTACTGTGATTAAAGTTCAGTGCCAATAGTTGTACTGGGGTCAGGTGTTAAATAAAGACATGATGCTTGTCTGGCACCTTGTTGTTGATTGCTGACAGCTTTGCCCCATCAACTTAAATGCACAGCAGGTAAACCTCTAGAAATCTGTGTGAGAACCTCTGTCTCCACCATGAAAGTCAAAAGACCAAATCCTGTGCCAGATGCGATGCTTTAAAATAAAGAGAATGAAGCTTTAAATTTAAAGAGAGTGAATTCCTCTGAACTTCAACAAATTGCAGACCAGCAAGTATATAATTCAGCAGCTCTAAGGAAGACTCTTTCACAGCTGTTGCTATTAACATAAAGTAAATAAAGCTGCACTTCTCTTTCACATCTCTATGCAAAGGGAAATCTAGAATACACTAAAAAAATCTTTCACACCAAGAACTTTAATCTACTCCAAACTCATGTAATTAATTAAAGCTGAAAATTTGATGAGACAACCTTGAGCACTACAAACCATACTTAAATATGATTTAGAGAACTTACAAAGACTTCAGATTTGCTGCTTCCATAGCTCAAAGCATTCTGCATCTATTAAAGAGAAAATGCACTCAATGTAAATGTCAAGTGAATGTCTGATACTTTATGTCATTAAAAAAAAAAAAAGGAATTGCAAAATGTTTAAACATTTATAACAGAATGCTGTGAAGTTCACCATCAAATACCAAAATTCTAATTTGCAAAGTGTCTTGCAATTTGGGTGACCATTTGGGAGTTTCCTTCTCCCTTTAATATAATTGTACCAGACAATTATTGTCTTTAATCTCTATCTCTCAGTTTATATGAAATCTCTCTGTCTAGATCATCCTCTTGGTTAACAACAAATTATTGCATATTACACTAATATACAGGAAAGAGATGAATGCTCATTTAATAATCTACTAAGATTCCTGGAACATCTGAATTCTGCTCTTAATCCTTTTATAGGACTGAAATGTGATGAGAATGAGCCTGGTTTATGTGACCACTGATCTCGAACAACCAAGATGGAAATGTGCAGTGATTTGTACATTTCAGTGTTTCTAAATTAATGAAAAAAGTATGAAAAATTTCTCATTGAAAAATTCAAGGACTTTTACTTGCTGATGAAGGTTATTTTACTTTTTGTTTCTGGATTTACTAAAAGAAAAGAGTTAACTATCACGAGTCAAATGGACAATTCCATATTATATATTTCCATATCTGAAATAAAGTATTTTAATGAAGCTCATATTATACTACACCATTATTAGATCCTGCTATTGCACCTACTGTTTAAACAAACTCTTCACCCACTTCCTTGGATGGTTTAAGGTAAAAGAAGTAAGTTAAAGGTAGTTGAAATGGAGCTGGATTGGTAGCTGAAAGTTTGATAGTGCATGCAGAAAACACTGCTTGATCTTTAAAGACTTTACCTCTTTTTGCCTTTTTCTCTTTTTTTTTTTTCCTAATTTTTGACCTGCCTTAGTCTCTTTTCATGTCACATAACTGGTTTGTCCCTTCTCCCAGGATAAATGATGGATTCTTGGTCCTATTCTTTCCTGAAACATAGACCTGGTGTCATGTATCTTGTTCTGGGATATACCTCACCAGATGATATTATGGACATAGTACATACTCCTTCTGAACCATCTGCACTCAGTAAGAAGACAAAATGTTAACATAACAAGCTAAGTAATTTGTAAAATCTAAAAACATAGTACATCTTATCTGTTATCATAAGAAAGAGAGAAAGAGAGAAAGAGAGAAAGAGAGAAAGAGAAAGAGAGAAAGAGAGAAAGAGAGAAAGAGAGAAAGAGAGAAAGAGAGAAAGAGAGAAAGAGAGAAA
>JANHGL010015231.1:61392-74533 GCA_024611195.1 Ceyx melanurus | reverse complement strand
GAAAGAAAGAAAGAAAGAAAGAAAGAAAGAAAGAAAGAAAGAAAGAAAGAAAGAAAGAAAGAAAGAAAGAAAGAAATCTTCAGAACTGGCACAAAGATCATTTTCATCTGCTAGACCTGTGACAAACTGGAAATGCATCTTAAAATGCTAAGAAAGTTAGAAAGGGATTCTGTGATGCAGTGAAAGCAAATTTTTCCTCTGTGTTGCTCTTTTGCCTTCCTGTTTCCCCAGAGCTCATGAGGGATGAAAGAACAATGAAAGGAAAGGAATGTAGATTAACACAGAAGGTAGAGATCAAATGTGGGAATCCTGTTCTTCACTAGAAAGGGATTTAATCCTTACACTGCTTTTACTGTGCATTAATTCCTCACATTTTCTGAGTATATTCACCTCCTTTTAGATTTTGTAGGCTATTGATGCATTTGAGAGAGGCTCTGAATCTTTGAATCTTCTTGGAAGACTAGGAGAAAGATGCTTCCCCATTGCAAATCCTCACTGCTCTCATCTTGCAACAATAAGCTTTGACTTAACTGGAACTATTCATTAGAGATTTGGAACCTCTGTGTAATCAGTAGGCAGCTTCAGTGACTTTGGTGAAACCTGGAAAATAAACAAGCATGATCTTTGCAGTTAGTATCAGTGCCATAAAGATAACAAATAGGGATTAATAAAGTTTTTGATTTTTTTTCTCACTGAAAGCAAAGAGTTTTGCACTTAATCCAGATTGCCCTATCTCTAGGAGAAAATTGAAAACTAGGCCTGATGAAGAACTGCAAAAAAAAAAAAAAATCCTCAGATCCAGATTTACCAAGTTGCCTAAGGACACAAATATCTTCATTTTAACACTGCAAAGTGTGGTACATTTGCCTGTGGTTTCTTGGCAACAATCAGGTCAGAGGAGGATCTGTATCTGCAGCTCCACCCAGGATGATTGGTGTCCAGAAGACTTAAACAAATGTCCACAGTCCCAATGCACAGCACATATGCAATAGGTTAAATATATCTGTGACACACTGGCTAAAATGTCTCAAAAGAGCCTCTGAGCAGCAAAGCTCTGGGATATTCAGAGAAAGACATTCCTGGCCTCCTGGTGAACCTGTAATGCTGCACAGTGAGAAAGAAAAAGCCTAAGGTAACAGAAAGAGAAGAGGAAATTTCATGCCACAGACTTTCAAGGGAGAAATTAATCTCCAAGTGTAACTGCCTCTCAGATTCATACATTTTGCATTACACTCTCAGTGGATGAAGCCAAAAGTGTTTGGGAGCTGGAACAAGAGGTATGTGTCCTTCACCTTTTGAATGAATGCTGTGACTACCATGCCAAAGAGACTCACCATCACTACACAAGTACTGTTCCCTGTAGGCTGCAGGAGAAAGATGCCTAAAATGGGTAAGCAGTATTTTCCCTCTGCATATATCAAAGTTCTTTCTCTTTTTCTTGACTATGTAGAAGGCTTGCTTTATAGAATAGAATGTATAGGGTTGGAAGGGACCTCTGAAGGTCATCTAGTGCAGCCCCCCTGCAGGGAGCAGGAATACCCTCAACTAGACCAGGCTGCTCAGAGCCTTGCTTTTAGGAGACTTTTAGGTGAAACAACGCTTTAGTTTGCTTCACATAAAGTACTCAGGTATGTAGAGTGTGTTGCAGATGTACTTTGAAACCTTTTTCCATAGTGCTAAGCCCCAAATCCTCTCTATAAAGGCTTTTCTCACATGACTGGAGGTCTTAAAACGACATAACTGAAGCAGACAATTTATGTAAAAAGAACCAGTGTACGTAAATAACAAATATTGGAATATTAAACATTGAAAAATATATCGTGCAGATTAGGTATTTATTTATTTTAAACCTGCTTTCATGTCACATTTCTGTCCTATCCAAATGGTTCTTCACACAGCATAAGATGGATGCAGACTTTCCTCACAGAATCTGAATGGCAAAATGACTTATTCTCTCAGTGCCGTGTATGTGACAAGTAAAACTGTAATCCTAATACATCTACAATTAAGGGAGATTTTATTTTTTGTCTTACAGATTCAAGGAACTATAACTCACAGTTAGCTAATATTTACGCAGTGTTTTGATGGTCTGATGTGCTAAATTAATGTGACACTGCAGTACTTCTATGAAGTTATTTCATATACTGTCAGATAAAATGTTATACCATCTTCAGTTTGTATTTGGCCAGCATAGATAATTTGGAAAGTTTGCTACATCACATGAAAATAATGAGCTTGAATCTAGAGAAGTGCTGCTTATTTGCTTGCAAAGAAATAACACATTGTTATTTCTTGGTAATTATGAATTATTAGAGACACACTTTTCTCAATCTTTTTATTTCAAATCACTCCTTAATTCCTTGCACTGCTGCTGTTCTTGCTTAAAAGAATAATGACTGTAGTATTCATCCCAGAAGATTAAGGTTCCAGCTAACAGTGACATTTACTGCAATATCTTTATGGAAATTAATAAATATCTTTAAGGAAATGAACAGCCTCTAGTTCTGCGTTTCAGGTAATAAAACCCTTAGCGACATAAGATTTCTAGCATGAAATTCAAATGCATTTTCTACTCCTAAGAGAAAAAAAAGATTATTTGCATTCACATTAACATTTTGAAATTTCTAAGTGGTGTTTGCCAGGTATGGATAAGTAATTATATGTATTCTATTTTCAGATTTTCTTAATGATGATTAGATCATTAAACGAGTTACATTAATTCAACCTCTTTAGGAAAGATGGGCAGGGGAGAAAAGGAAGGAGTGTTACCCTTTATTTCAGTGACCAACTGGAGTCCATGGATCCTGGGAATGGATGAGGAACTGACACAGGTGTTATGGTTCAGGGTTAAAGGAAAGGCAGTGGAAGGCAATATCATAGTGAGGGTCTTCTACAGGCCACCTAACCAGGAGGAACAAGTAGATGGGGTCTTCTATAGACAGACTGCAGTGGCTTCATGTTCACAAGCTCTGGTCCTCGTGGGGGATTTCAATCACCCAGATATCTGTAGGAAGGATGGTAGAGCAGGGCACCAGCAACTCAGTTGATATCAACCTAACAGTTGATAGGGCACCAATGAGAAAAGGTGCTGTGATGGACCTCATACTCACCAACAAGGAGGGGCTGGTGGCTAACGCAAAGCTTAAGGGCAGCCTTAGCTGCAGTGGACACAAAATGGTAGAATTCAAGATCCTCAGGGCATTAAGGAGGGTAGGCAGCAAGCTCACCACTCTGGACTTCAGGAGAGAAAACTTTGACCTCTTCAGAGATCTGCTTGGTGGAGTACCATAGGAAGAAGTCCTGAGGGGAGAGGGGCTCAAGAAAACTGGTCAGTATTCGAAGACCACTTCCTCCAAGCCCAGAAGCAATGTCTCCCATGAAAGAGGAAGGCAGGCAAGAATGCCAGGAGACCTTCGTGGATGAACAAGGAGCTCCTGGATCAACAGAGGGCTGGAGCAGCTTGCCTATGAGAACAGGCTGAGAGAGTAGGGTCTGTTCAGCCAGGAGAAGAAAAGGCTCGAGGGACACCCTATAGCAGCCTTCCAGTACCTCAATGGGGCCTACAGGAAAGCTGGAGTGGGGCAGTATATAAGGGTGATAGGACAAAGGCCAATGGTTTTCAACTAGAGCAGAGTAGATGTGGATTAGACATTAGGCAGAAACTCTTGACTGTGAGGGTGGTGAGACATTGGAACGGGTTGCCCAGAGAAGCTGTGGATGTCTCATCCCTGTAAATGTTTAAGACCAAACTGGATGAGGCTCTGAGCAACCTATAAAATGTCCCTGCCTGTGGGAGTAAGGTTGGAAATAGATTATCTTTAAGGTCCCTTCCAACTCCAGTAATTTTAATTCCAGTATTAGTTCTTTTCCAGGAAAAGTGATTGCAATGTAATTTTCATTATTTTTGCTATTAGAAATCAATTATAAATAATAGATAATAAATAATAAAGATATCTCTCCTGGAAGAATCACTTACATGTAAATTCTCTATGCAATTCTTTCGTAGGTTCACATAGCAAGGGCAAAAGAAAAACGATTTCCTGGCCAGCATGGAATATCTGGTAGATTAAAACTGCTTCATGGACCCGTGTTTAACCCTTTCCACATGCTACAGGAGAAGGAAAAGCATCCAAAAGGAGCCTTCTCTATCCTAGAACTTACTTATCACTGTAGAAGCAATCAAATTCTTGGACATCAAAACTTGGGGTTTGCTCTGAATCTTATCCTTCCCCTTCCATAATCACTGGCAGGTACAGCATGAAGGAAAACCAAACAGGGGATTGAACAGATATGACACTTCAGGAGAAGTTATGTGAGATCATTGCTAGTGTGCTGTGGGATCTGGCATTCCACATCTTTTTTTTTTTTTTTTTTTTAATGAATCTCACAAACTACCATGGCATGAAGCCCCACTGTTTCAGCTTTTATTCTATCAGAATCAAAATTAAAATGTTCAAAAGCAGTAATGGGAACACCAAAATTTATGAATTATCTTTTTCCTGTGCATTTGAGTCTTAGGGTTGATTGGAAGTGTAAAAAAAAAATAAAAGCTTGTGTCTTACCTTTTATTTACAATGCTGGAGAAAAATTACTTTTGGAGGACTTGATAATTAAGTAGTAATGGTAGAGGCTTTCTTTGTATTTAGAAAATAAACTATTACCACTCCTGGGAACACTCTGAAAGCTGTTAATGCTTTTATGTGTAGTTAGTGCTGATGTAGAAAATTGACATACAAAAAATTCACCTAGATGTTCTGATTTTTTTCCAAGTTTCTGCTTAGGTGTCCAGCTATACAGTACTACATGCTTATCAGCAGAAGACAAATTCTGGTCTTCAGTTTCAGATGAATTACTAGATTATTGGAATTGTGCAATACCATTTAATTCTATGCAATATCTATGACACTGAGTCTGGAGAGGATTCAAAAATCATGCCATTGATTATTTTATTTATTCTAATGTCACTAATTCCACCAAGAAGACTGTGACATTCATAGAAATGTAATTTCTGAGACTTCAGAATTCTGTATTATATTATACATTTCAACCAGAAGTTTTCTGGAAATGTCAAATTTCCAATTCCTGCAACATATTGTATTAGACTGAATTGCAATGCTAGAGATGGGAAAAACAGGTCTGTTTCTCAGGTTTGGGAAAAAAAAACCCACAATATTGATAGAAGCAACTAGATATTTGTCTGATAATCTGTAGAATGTCTTCACAGTTATTAGATTGTTTGAAATAGAGAAAAAAATCTCTGTTTTGGAACTAAATATTTCATAACCAGGAAATATTTCTTGGGTGCAACACAGCTGTTTTTTTGTTCTAATAAGGGTATTTCCACATGGTTGAATATGAACATTTATGCTCGTTTCCTGGTTGTTTTTTTTTCTCTATGGATCGGAGAGTTGGATGCCTACCTAATGAATTAAAGACCTACATATCTGAGTGTAAAGACCTGTAAAATCCTATAAAGGTGGCCTTCACTTTTTCCCTCCATTCTCCTGCAGTAATAGGATTCAATAAAACTGTGACTTGGTTAGAGACCCATATACTTGCCATAGTCTTTGCCTATCTCTCCAGACTCAAGTCAGGTACAGACAGGTATCTTTATGCCCACTAGGTACTATGCCAGAAACAGCCATGAAACCCAGAAATGGAACAGGAATTGACATTCTGTTTTCCTACATAGTTAAACTTTTCTGAGGGAAGAACAAACAAAACAAAACAAAAAGTTAATTAGCAAAATAACCGAGGGAAAAATCTTGAAGAGATAATGTTTATAAAATAGGTACTACCAAGAATGCTTGAACTTGATAGTAGGGCTAAAATGACTAAATAATAATCAACATCGTGTAGCCATTGAGATCACTACAACCTTTATTAGCTTTGGGGTCTTTTAAATCTGTAGGAAGGAACATAGACTTGCCACAGAGTCCTATCTGATGTTTCTGTGTTCCCTTGGAATTTAATTTGCAAAGCCTCTAAGACTCACAAGTCTTACAGTAACAGTGCTGTTGCAATGGAAACTCCACAATTCTACACAATCCAAACCACCAAGGCCTCTGTGCAGAAATTAATACGTTTTTTCAAATTATAATAAGTTACTGGAGAGAATTGTTTAAAGATTTCATAATTTTCCTATTACAAAATAAGTAGGCTTTGGAAATATAGAAAGAATCTGACTTGTGACGTCCTAGAGAAGGATTGAGATAAAAGAAGAGGATTTATGACAAGGATTTACTAAAAATAAGAGACCATCATATAGAGATCTTATGAGTGATTTATGAGTGAGCAGCAGAATATCACTTCACTTGATTGACTGAACTTATGTCCTGCAACCTATGATTATGAAAACTGACCTACTGTTTCAGATGGTTACAGTTATCTATAAGTTAAACATGCTTTTTCCTTCTATCCTGCTTTGTACCAAGACAACTCCTTCCCTAGAGTTTTCCGGACCTTGAAGATAACAACATTGTTTACATCAATGTCTTTTGATCCTGAACAGCATCTGTCAGACTAAACAAGTTAAGCTCCATAAATCTGAGACAGCAGCTCCAGCTTTTCAGATAACACAGGATTTCATTCACTGAAAAATGGGATTATGCATCTAATACAGCTTTGTATCAAGCTAAAAATAAAAGGGTTCAAATGCATCATTTCTTTTTTTCCCTTTTGACAGTACAATTGAGCAACAGGCTTCTTAATTTTGCAGATATGAATCACTTGTGGCTTGACCATCAATGAGAAAGAAAAGTCTCCCTATAGCATCTTTCAGCTTTGGGATCTTGGGGCAGACACCTACCCTTTCTTTTTCCTATAAAACAAGGGCATTCTCTCTATAGATTCTTTCTATTATCAGTAACTAACTGGTTCTATAACTTACCTGTATCCAGATGATATACTATTCAGAGAAGATAAAAACACAAATAGGACTCTGTTTTAAAGTAGTTGCGAAAGAATGCAATACATTGCATTTAAATTTGTGTGTTACTGCTAGTAGTAACTTAATGGTAGCTAAAAGGAAGACAAGGTTTGCAGCAGTGGGCCCATCACTATGTGGAATTTGTGGGGACAAGCTAACAACTTGAGCAATAAAACATTTGAATGCTGATTGAAACAGAAGTAAAGTCATTTCATGTCCAGAATGCTTAGCAACAGTCTAACGATGATGGGTGATGACATATAGGAATTAAAAAGATGTGACTACCAACTCCCTCATGTTTATCAATATCTCTACTTTAATATGGTATACAGACTCAGGGCTCCAGTAGGTCTGACAGAATTGGTAATTGAATTTACCACTGACAGACTGTTCATCTGCTATTAAGAGAAGTCAAAGCTTTATGCTTTTTTTTCTGGCTGGTATGCAATGTCATTTGAAAAGATTCTGATTGTCACTATTTACATGCCATTTTTCCTTCTCTTTGCATTGTGTATCCTCAAATTCTAATTTTCATTGTGATTACTAACTGGCGTCATCAAAGAGTTTTTCTAGAGATTTCACAGTGAGCTTGTGCATGCATTTTTTTTTAGTTATTAATGTCAGAAGTCATATTCTAAACAGAGAAGGTAGACAAGAGATAAGGGGAATGCAGTAACTCATCCATGTGCGTAGACAAAAAGAAAGATGAATTAAATAATTGTCATAAAATTGGCAAGAAAGCAGAGGTACGAGTTAAATCCATCTATTGTGAGTTTTATCCATTACCTTCACCACAATTCTATCTTTGCTTCCAATTCGATATTCACAGTTTCTACTTTCATCTGAGCAGATAGCCTTTCTTCAACTTGAAGATCTGTATAGTGTCATAATCTGCCAAAAGTCCTGTGCAATGTTCTTTCAGAGTTTGACAATGGTTTTCCTGGATTTGTGCATCTTTGAAGGTTATACAAAGATCTTCCTTTTGTAATAAAATACATTTGGAAAGTGAAAATGCTAGATCCTGAGAATGTTCTGAAAAAGTCAATTGCAGTTTAAACACATTTCTGTGAAGGCCTCATGAACTATGTCTCTTCTTTCTGTTTATGACTTCCTAAATCTATTTTGCATTGTTGGAGATAAGAAGAATCATAGTCATTTCTAATATGATTACTTATTTCTGGAAATAAACTCTGCAAAAGCTACAGCCACTTTAACATCCACCATCTCACCTGCTTATCAACACAGTTTTCCCTGAACATATTGGTCCATTGCTCCTGTCCATTCATGGCTTCACTCCCATCTTGGGCACAACTTGGTCATAGCTCAAGGAGTCTGTGTTTTATCTCATGTTAGAATTTCTTAGTGAGTCTAACTGATGCTCACTAACTGTGGGAATACCACCAGAACAGCTTTTGTGATGAATACCTGCCATGGGTCATTTTTGCATAGTTCAGCAATTCTTAATGCATATTACATAAAGACAGATAACTAATTCTACGTACTAATCAAGCTATTAATTTACAGCAGGAGAGAGGGAAAAAGAACAAAATTAATTGCTGGGATTTTTAGGCAACTCCAGCTAACAGAGAAAACAGGTCCCATTCTCGCTCCCTGTCATGCCTTCCTAACCCATCTAAACTCAACCTGTTCTCAAAGGGGCAGGATCCACAGATATTTCAACACCTCTCAGTACCACAGCAGATAAGATTTAAGGGGACATTTTTGGGACCCAAACCCATAGGTTTATCTACAGACATATAAAAGTTACTTATATGGGAAGGGTCCTCTGTGTGAAAGTCTAGGAGTTAGGTGAGCTTTTCATATATTTCCTGATAATTGATAGGCACCTGAAAAGATCTAAATGGTTTTGTATATCCCTCTAGTTGCTTTTTTTTTTTTTTTGCTTTTTTTTTTTCTGCATCTATTCAGAATACATCTAAACCTCTATGTTAAGTAGAGGTGAATTACTTAAACACTAGATAACTGATTGTCCACATAGCCTAACTACTTTGTGGATTTCTGCTTTCATCTCAGTTGACTGTCTCACAACAAAGCCTAGGCTTTCTCAACGTAGTTCGCTCTGGGGATTCCTCAAACAAAGCAGCACAGATGAAATTTCATCACATTTTGCTGTCTTCAACCTCCAGTCTGCCACTACTTCCCCAGACAGCTTTGAAGCCTTAAATGATTGCACATACCCTCTAGCCACACCTGAGGAAATAAACAATTCACTCTGTTTCATGCCATGACAATACCTCTCTGATGGCTGCAACATAGTCACCACAGTATTTCAGGCACTTTAAGTGAATCAAAATACATTAACAAAACACATTAGTTATGAGAACATCACCAGAGACTATCCAGGGCCAAGGGTTATGTCTCTGCCACTCTGTGTGGCACAGAAGTGTCACTTGGCCTCAAGGCCAGAGCATGGTCATTGTTTTATCATGTAGTTTTAGCATTAGAGACAAAACCAGGAACTTCCTGATGCACTACCTGCAGTCTCACTCTGTTACAAGCATTATAAATGTTTAGTCCACAAGTTTCAACTTCTACTTAATTGCTGGTATGCTGTTAACTATGAGGTGTTGGTAACAGTGGGCTGCAGGGCAGACTCTATGAGGAAAGGCTGGGGTGGACCTGTATAGAAAATAATGTTGGTTCCAACTAGCTCCAATAGTCCCAACACAGGGTGTGGCTGACCCCAGCAGCCAAGATGGTGGCACCTCTGGAAAAGCATTTTTAAGAAACAGCAAAAACACTAGATGAGAGAAGTGAGGAAAAAAGTAGGAAAAACAGCATTGCAAGCAGCAAGGCCAGATAAGAAGGTAGGAGAGGAGGTATTCTTTGATGGAGCAGATATCTACTGCAGCTCATGGAGGATGACACACAGATTTTTTTCTCCTGCATCCAGTGAGGAGTCCACACTGAAGCACAGGAAAAGCATGGGGAGCAAGGAGCAGCAGAAACTGTTATGTACCTATCATAACCCACTATCCCCACCCCTCCTGTAGTGCTCAGAGGGGTTAGTGGAATCTGGGAAAAGGGGGAGGAAGCATGTTATTTTAGTATTTGTCTTTTTCTTTCCCACTACCAAAATCAATAATTAAATAATTATTTTAACTGATATTAAGTTGTCAGTTTTCCCTGAGTTGAGGCTGTTCTGCCCACAACAGCAATTGATAAGCAATCCCCCTGTCTTTGGTCCAAACTATGAGCTTTCTCATTCCTGTCCTTCCTATTTTCTCCCTCCATCCTGCTAAGGACAGGGGGCAAGTGGCTGATTGGAAGAGGCTGATTGGGCAAGTGGGTGTTTGATAGTCAAGGCAAACCTGTCACAGTTTGAAGCCCTAGGAGGAGCAATGTAGGAGCTAAAGAGAATCATCATCAATGTCTGAAGTTCCTGAAGTGGCAGCTGTTTAAAAAAAGACAAGCAAGTGATCCTTTAAATGAGCCATAGCCAAAAAGACAGTTGAAAAACCAAAACCAAGAAGGCAATGTTCACTGCCAGTTAGGCTGAGGATCAAAGTCTTTTTAACACTAAATCTGATGGTGACATCAATCCTGAACATCTCAACGAGGTACAAGCCAGTCTTTTCACACTTACAGGATCATGTGAAGGGATAGGCCATCTGAACCAACATCCCATCTCTGGACATAACCTGTCACCCTTGTCTTAGAGGAAGATGAAAAACACTTCAGAAGTCAAGATACTCATCAAAGAGGAAAAATGGGAGGAAGAAACCACCCTGGTCTTTGCAACACAGAAATAAAAGCCTGCTGAATTAATCCAGGGCAATGGCAACAGGATGCAATAAACACTGTCCCGAGCAGAAGTCAAATATCTCTCTTTTTTTTTTTTTTTAAATAGTGAGACATAGCTTACAGTATTAAATTGTTTTCAAAAGGCTTTTAGGCATTATGCTGTTGAATGTTACACAGGACCTCTGTAATGTAATGTTGGTTTTAATTATGTGTTTAAATATTTCAAACATATTCAGCAAGGAGATTAAGTATTTAAATGGTAATAGGTAATTTATCTGTTCTAAAGGTACTTTAGTTTGACTATATTTTAATTTCAAACTGTTGTCTTGATTTCCTTGGGATATCAATATGATAAATAGAACTGTTAACCAAGTGAGGCTTTATTTCTAAACAGAATATGTGTAATAAATTTTATTATTTTTGTATTTGCTACCAAACTTTGCCAGTATTAGAATCTCTATGAGATTAGCTTCTGGCAAACACTAACTAGAATTGAAATAAAGAGCTGAATACTATCTCTCAGACAAGGAGCTTTTCTATAGCAAAGGGAATGAATGTCAGTCTGATTTTGGTTTGGGTTTTTTTTCCAAAATAATAATAATTTGGATCATGGAAGACTTATTTTAACATATCTTTACTGCATCATGTATTTTCATTGGTAAAGGGATGGGAACTGCCATTGTTATATAGGTTAATATCCAGTTTTCCATGTTTTTCAGTTTTATTGGCACAGTGAACAGAACAAGGTACTGTTCTTAATAGGGGATATCTTTTATAATTAGGGGTGGAATTAATTAAATCTTCTGAGGCATAAATCACAGAAAATAATGTTTGCAAATGTTCAGAAAGTTGAAAACATTTGATTGCTTTGGAAAAAAAAAACAACAACCCACAGTGTATTTGAAAAGAATAACAGGATAATCAAGCAAGTCATGTTTTACTATTCCAGTCTAAGACTCTTTTGGTATCCAGCACAGAAGGCAATTTATGTATTATCAGTCTATTATTTGTTGAAGGAAAAGGAAAAAAACCCACTTTTCTCTAGAGACAATAGACTTGATTCTGATGTTTTTGAAGCAATAAAATTCTATGCAAGTTTCATTTATATTTTTGCCTCTTTTACTACAGGCACCATTTTAGAATCCTGACTTGCTGATTACAAATATTATTTGCATATATCAGTGCAATAAACAGACATCTGACTCCTAAACCTGCCTGCTCCTTTGGAGATGCCAAATGAAGCTTTAAGAACTAGTAAATATATGGTTATTATATTACAAGATCCAAAACATGCCAGATCCTCAGCATTCATAAGATTTGTCATATGTGAATAATGGCCTTTTAAGTGGAGGTCAGGAAATGAATTAATGCTGGCTATAGTTTGCAAACAAGACTCCTTTGACTTGTTAACTTGATAGTACTTGTTATTTCCCGTGGCTTGCTTTTAATTTTATTCAATTAAAGTAACTCCAGAGAAATTATGAGAATGATTGTTTTTGGGGGACATACTTTCTCATATAAATCCAAAATCTTAAGAAAACAGTCTAGGGCATTCAAAACTTTTAATATACATCTAGGGATGTAACTTTATATTCACAGGTATAATGTGGATGCACATTTTCAATAGAGATGTAAGAAATTACTATTTCATTTCATTAGAAAATTCAGCAGTAGAATGATTATAACATACTGTCCTTTCTAAATTTACTCACCTTGGTAATCTATTAGCTAGAGTTTTACAAAGAAAACTGTGGTTAGTGAACATTAAAAAGCAAGAAAAGAAGCTTTCATTACTTTTTCCTGATCTTCTAGGACAAACTCAAACTTTGAGAGGACACTGACTCCAGGAAGTAGTAATGGTCATTCCAGCAAAAAAAGAAAAAAGTATCAAGTATCTGGATCAAACAACTGGCAATACACATGTAAAATCTTGTTCTAAGCAAAAAGGTACATATAATTTTTTTTTTCCCATCATAATTTTAGCAGTGTAGTTATCCAAATCACTAGTCCAGTTTTATATTATACATTTGCACAAAATGATATAGAAAAATCTCATAAAGTATATCCTTGTATTTGTTATACAATAAAAGTTACTTTCTCTTTCCCCTGCAACTATACTCACCCTTCTGATGTCCATTGGGGTTGGGTTGACAGTGCCAATTTTCTTCCTCCATCAGAAAGGAGTCCATTTTACAGCATGTCATCATCACCTTCGTTGCTCCTCAGTCTTGGTGGTTTTTATGTTTTCTCAACAAGGTCAGCTTCCAGCTAAAGTTCCATATTTGTTCAGTAGCATCCCTCAGCCCAGTTTAACACAAAGGGCTGTTAACCCATGATGATTGTCTAGGTTGGGCAGACCTTTGCTGCATGAAGACTGAGGGGGGACCTCATTAATGTTTATAAATATGTTAAGGGTGAGTGTAGAGAGGATGGAGCCAGACTTTTCTC
>JANHGL010015231.1:42530-61292 GCA_024611195.1 Ceyx melanurus | reverse complement strand
TCCTGCTCAGGCAGGGGGGTTGGACTAGATGATCTTCTAGGTCCCTTCCAACCCCTAATATCTATGAATCTATGAAGTATTCCCAGACATGAAGGTCCAAACAGTCAGGCAAAAGTCACCTGACCACTGGACTATTAGTAAAGTCCTGTTAAGGCCAAGGGAAGTATAGAAAAACCTGAGATCCTGCACTGCCAGGTGCAAAACCTTTGCCTTTTTACTAGCAGTGGCAAAAAAACCCCCCACATTTACTGTGCTACAACAAAGGAAAACCGTGGGAAGAAGGAACATCAACAATAGAAAGAGCATGTAAGACAGAGTATAGAAATGGGTGTTTCTGAGAAAGATGATGTTCATGTGACCGTGGCCACAAACTTGTCATGTCAGAGTTAATGAATCACCTCAGGTACTGCTTTTTAATGGCAGCCCTTTAAAAAATGACTGAATTATTTTACGAGGATAATTCAAAAGAATATTCTCTTTCAAAGTGAAATGATGAAGATGAACTGATACAAAGCTGTGTTTACAAAATGATTCTGTAGAAATTATCACAACATGGTCCTTCAGAGTATGCATAATTTGTTGTGAATAAAAATAGTGAGCATTTGTGGGTTTTTTTTCAAAATACATCAATTCTCTTTTTATAACAAAGTATTAGAATCTTTAGGTTGAGAAAGGATTTTTCATTACATAGGGGCTTCAAAAATACTTAGATTTTGAATGATCTGTTTTGCTTCAAAGATTTTATTTGTGGAAAACTAATAATTTTTTTAGAGGGTTTATGGAGTAGTTTCATGCAGGCCTATTGCCTCCCTATATTTTAATATTTTTACTTCTTGCATCAATTTTTCACACTGGATCCTGATAATTCAGTAGTCTGCATCTACTTGCAGGAGCTGTCACTGGCATAAAGGGGGATTTGATGCAATGCTCCAATGAATAACTCATCATCCACGACAGTGGTGTTTGAGAAATCTGTGATTAACCTTGATAGGAAATTTTACATTGTAGATATTTTATTTTATAAAATGTCAATATATCAAACTGGAATCTGTTTAAATAAAGACAGTCTTTATGATAAAATGTTTTGGGAAAATGTTTTGGCATTCCCTCCAAAATTAGTTGTTTGGTTTTTTTAATTTTAAAACTGTTTTCTTTTTAGAACTATACTGGGTCATATTTTAAAAACACACAGGAATTATTTTACAAATTGATGAAAAAGAATAATGAAAATTAAAACAAGTGTTGATTTATATTTCATGAACATTTTTAGACCACCAATTCATGAACTTTTTTTGACATGTTGAATATTTAATCCCAATTGAGAATGGGAGCTTCCTGTGATGAGAAAACGTCCTCCCAGTTCTATTCATGACTGTCCACTGGGAAATTACAGTAAACTCTCAGTTATATTGTTTACTGAACTTTGTATTTCTCTGGAAAAAAAAATAAGTGTAAGGAAAGATGTTTTCTAAATACAAACAGTACAATTTTAACCATTTGCTTTTCTCTTCACAGTGAGCAACCCAGCCAAACCACACAATTCTACCTGGCAGGTATTATCTTTAATGCTGATCTGTTATTTGCTGCAGGAATCTGCTTCTGATACATCTCTCAATTCAAGTCACTGGGTTTAGGTCCAATCTTCACTTTATTTATTTGATTTATCTACAAAAGGTGTTGCAAATTTTATCATGTATGTATGTCAGCTCCTGAAGTATATTCTGCTTCTCAGACAGTTGAATGAAGTTGGACAGAGGATTTTTTTTTTATTGCATACAAGGCTATAGTTCCTTTACTGAGAGTGTAATCTATTCTGAACTCTACCGATGGTATTCCATGTTAATCTCATTCATTGACACACATGAAAATAAAGTGCCAGATTTTGGTTGAACAAAGTTGTCAGATCTGGAATATGTTGCCCTGCAAACATCAGGTGGATTTAGGTGAACTGGGGAAATGCAAGTGAGGAAGAGAACTGCAAGGGAGCAGACTGTTCCCACCTTTAAATTCTGAGAAAGAAACAGTCTGGACAAAATCATAGGTCAGCAACTACAGGGTGAAGGTTTCCCAGCTAAGGCAGTTTGGGAAGCAGCTCTGAATTTTAACAGCCAGCATTAGCAAACTACACCAAATTGCTTCCAGTGAAGTTCTGCTCTGATCCAAGACCAACCAAATGAAAAACAAAAATAAAACAAAACAACAAAAAGCCAAAGAAACAAAAAAAAACTAAAATGAAAAAAAAACCCTGACCCAAAGAATAAAAAAAAAAAACAAAGCAACAATCCACAAAAAACCACCACAACTCTGTCTTATATTTAAGTATTTTATACCAAGTGAAATTCACGCTGCACCCTTGATCTTGTATCCCATCATGCTTAGGCTCAAAATGAAAGTTTTCCATGTCTCTTCAGCAATTAATATAAGTGTCAAGTAATCATTTCCCCCATCTGATAAAAGTCAAGTAGCTTTATTTAAATGCCAGCAATCATCATGCTTCCTGCTGTCTCCTTCCTCACAACACATCCCATCTCCCCTAATGCACAATGTCAATCAAGAGTTTTGACTTTAGAACAGGTTTTTTGCATTTCTTCCTTCCACCAGGAGTTCTCCATTCTCCTCTCATTCTCTTGGAGAATGATCTTTTATTTGGTCAAAATAATTGAAATAAGCCCTGTCTTACTATGTTGAAATTAAGTTAACAGGTTCTACTCTTCTCCTGAACCAGTGTCCACATAAACCCTAAGCCTTTTTGGACAGAAACGTGAAGAAGAGGCAGTAGGCATCCAGAGATGGTGTCTCTCATGCCTTGAAGTTTGATTTAATATATAGGCTCCTTTGGCTTCTTGTAAAATAATACATTTATAATTATTATTACTTTATTATTATTATTATAAATTAAATAATCTATAATTTATTTTTAAAAAGCCCTGACCTTCGCTCACCGTTTCACATGTATTCACAAAGCATCCCACAGTAAAGACACAAAAAATATGGTCATTCTAGTCTCTGATATTTCAGAATGATACACAGGTTCAGGGCCCTTACATTTTGGATTTTGGGAAATAGGAGCTGTTTATCTCATAGCTGTGTGCATTACCTAAGCCAAAATAGGTCCTATTGCAATTAAGGAGTTCACTCTCTAACACTTAAAAGGTAACTGTGGTCATTTTTTATCACCAATAAGTTCAGTGTGATAAAAGATACTTTACCCTTCAGAAACAAAATAGAATTTGAAGCTGGGGTGAGTGGTTACCCCAGAGCTAGTTTTCATCTGCTGTTTTTGTAACTCCTGCTATGATCTGTATCACCAGCAGTGCTGTGTAGACAGAGGCAGACCAGCTCTCTGCCCAGTGCTGAATTGTACTATGTAGACAATTTCAAATGCAAGCAACATATAGCACTGCCTGCGATATATTACCTGCTCATTATTGTTGCTTGTGCACCAATTGTGCACAAGGAGATGGACAATAGTTATTAAACGATAAGGAACACATAGCTATGGTCAATGGAATGGAGGCTAGTTGGAGGCCTGTAACTAGTGGGGGTCCCACAGGGGTGCTGGGACCAGTTCTGTTCAAAATATTCATCAATTACCTGGATGAGCACACAGAGTGCACTGTCAGCAAGTTTGCTGATGACACCAAACTGAGTGGAGTGGTGACACACCAGAAGGATGTGCTGCCATCCAGCATGAATTGGACAGGTTGGAGGGTTGGGCAGGAAGAAAATTAATGAAGTTCAACTAGGACAAATGTAGAGTCTTACATCTGGGAAAGAACAACCCCAGGTATCAGTATAGGTTGGGGACTGACCTGCTGGAGGACAGTGAAGGGGAAAAGGATCTGGGGGGTCCTAGTTGATGGGAGGCTGAGCATGAGCAGCAATGTGCTCTTGTGGCCAAGAAGGCCGGTGCCATACTGGGGTGTATTAGAAGGGATATGGCTAGTAGTTGAAGAGAGGTTTTCCTGCCCCTCTACTCTGCTCCTAGTAAGGCTGCATCTGGAGTATTGTGTCCAGTTCTGGGACCCCCAGTTCAAGAGGGACACAGAATTGCTTGAGAGAGTCCAGCACAGAGCCACAAAGATACTAAAGGGATTGCAGCATCTATCTTATGAGGAGAGGCTGAGGGACCTGGGGCTCTTTAGCTTGGAGAAAAGGAGACTGAGGGGTGCCCTCATCAATGTTTATAAATATATAAAGGGTGGGTGCCAGGAGGATGGAGCCAGGTGATGCCTGATGACAGGACAAGGGGCACTGGGTGGAAGCTGAGGCATAGGAAGTTTCATGTAAACATGAGGAGGAATTATTTCACAGTGAGTGTGACAGACACTGGAACAGGCTGCCCAAGGGGGTTGTAGAGTCTCCCTCTCTGGAGACATTTGAAACCTGCCTGGACACGTTCCTGGGTGATCTGGTCTAGGTGATCCTGCTCTGGCAGGGGGGTTGGACTCAATGATCTTTCAAGGTCCCTTCCAGCCCCTGACATTCTATGATTCTATGATTTAAGAGACCTCTGAAGAAGGAAAAGCTGAAGAATCAGCAGTAATTATTTCAATCACCTTTGCCAAATTTATATTCACCCTACAATATACCTATATGCTCTAGCATACATGCTCTTTTGGCTGTGTGGGAAACACTGCATATCTTTAAAATGCGACTTTCTGTAGTTAGATATAATTACTAGAATTACAATTCACAGAAATCTGTGTGACTATTAAAATGCCTTCACAAATAAGTTTTGCAAAAAATACTAATTTTTGAAGTACACTTAAAACTATCAGTGCTAACAATCTTAATGTGTGAAAATGTTTTGGTTTGTTGTTTGGGGTTTTTTTTCAACTTTATAGCCAAATATCCAAAATATACAGAAAAGAGAGGCAGTGTGGGTACATAAAGAGAAATGTAGATATCAGATGTACTTTATATTAGAAGGCCACACTAAAATATACAATTTTTTTTTTTATGGTGAATATCTCAAATCTCACTTAATTTCCAGTGGTAAGCCAGTAAGGGAAATGGCAATTCCGAAGGCTTTTGAAGGGCTCACATATGGCTTTTAGAGGGAAACTGGATCAAGCCAGTGAATGGGAGATAATCCCTCAGGTGGAACTTAAACTCTCTAAATATGACCTTCAGAGAATGTCTAAAAAACATTAAATCCATAACATTTTGATCAAAACTGTCCAGCATTTCCAGAGGCTTTGCAAACATCAAACACAGTATTTTCAAAAGATGGACAAAGATAATTTCACACTACTGGAGATCAAAGAGCACGCCGTGAGAGGAAAAATCTAGTGATTTTATTAACTGTATCTTTATAGCATCAGCCTGAACATGGTAATATGATACATTTATCTACAAGAAGAAGAATAGAGCTAAGCAAATTCTCTTCATTTCAGTGTTGTTATTCTAGCTGGAAAGAATAAACAATTCATGGAGTTGTGCATTAAAAAAAAAATCCATTGTCTGTACCAAGAATATCTGGAAGTGACTGATCACAACCAGCATTTGCTTAACACATTTAATAATAAGTAACATATACCTGTAAAATATTTTTGTTAAAGCTGAATTTCAAATTTAAAAGACATTAATAGCTTCAGTGGTTAATCACTAAAAGATCATTTTATTTTTACAAATAGTTAGAAAGATAAAAAACTAGCACTTGAATCACTTACTTGAAGCAGGTTTTTATTTGAGCTTTCATCAGTTCTATGGAATTTTCCATTATATGACGTGCTGAAAGATGCATGATTTCATCTGAATGACTGGTGATTGATGTGTCCCAGGGAGCATAATTTTAACTGTTCCATATGAAACAGCTGTCTATCTTCCATGGAAAATGTCTGTCCATTTCCCAACCAGCAATAAGCCTAGGCTAGTGTTATAGAGGTAAATGCTTAACTTTTTTTCCTTTTAATATATGGTTCCCAATGGTAACAAAAAGTTGATTTTCTTAGCAGATTCTTATGAAAGCTTGAAGCAATCTTTCCTTGCCTTTTCAATGTCTGCTGTGTGTAAGAGAAAAAGGGGCAGATAAGGAGCAATAATTAATATCATTTTCCTTTCAAAAAAAGATGTAAAGCTCATACACTGATATGTACATCAGAAATAAATAAACAATTTTCCTGATCAATCATGTTTGTATTGCATTTTCCATCCCAAGATATGCCAACATATATCATAAAACAAGACCATATGCTACCAAAATAGCATATGAATATGTTTTGGAAACAAACAGTTCTCTTCTGGAGTGAAAGACTGACACCCAGTTCACAGTACAGTTTTCCAGTTATAATTTTGTCAGCTAAAACACGGAAGATATATACCTAATAACCAGTTTACTTATAAGACAGGGAATAAGGGAGAGAGACTTAGTGATCAGAAAAGGAAACTAGAACAGCTTTAATGGAAATGAAAATAATAGTAATAATAAGAAGAATGGAATATGTACACATATGTACAAATCCAGTACCAAACCAAACCCTTCTGATGTTAATTACATCATCCCCTGATGCTGTGGAGTTGGCATAGGGAGAGTCCCAGACTGGGCCCTGCAGCAGCTGGGAGCTGTGTTCAGGAGCTGGATTCTGGCACCGGGTTGAGGAACACACAGATCAGGATAGAAAGCAGAACAGATTCCTTGGTGCTCTGAGAGGGAGAGCCCGTCAAGAAAAGAAGAACAACTATGAATGAAAACAAACACTCCCACACAAACCAGACCCTCCAGAGCCCTCAGCTTTCTACACTGGATATGCTGTCTATGGGCTGGGATCCCTTATTGGTCAGTTTGGGGTCACCTGTCCTGGCTACTCCTCCCTGCAGGTGCAGCCTTTCCCTTTCTGCACCCCCAGTGTGATACACAAGCTCCAGCAGTGGCCTTGGTCTGCATTCCAGTCCTTGGGACTGACTCTAACCATGGGGTGTTATCACTGCTAGAAGCAGACACTGCCTGGGAAACAGGCTGCTGACTTCAGACAGTGCAGTGAGTTAGAAGAAATGAGCTGAAAAATAAAATCACTAAACAGAATTTGTTCTAGTCTCACTCAAACCAGGACACAGGGTTGAGGAGCAGTGTAATGGAGCTCATCCCTAAGCATGGAAAATTCCAGTCCTGGAGTAATTGATTTGATCAAGTTTCAAGCTAGTGACATTTCAAGAGGCATGAGTAAGGAGGGGATCAGAGAGAAAGCCTCTATTGTAGAATATAGTCTGTCTACATTACAAAAACAGGCTTCTTCTTATAAATTAATTCTTCCACTGAACATCATTAAAAATAAATCTTGATACTGACTGGTATAGAATAGCATAATGTAATTATTAATCTTGCAACTGGCATAGAAACAAAATGCAGATTTTTACTTGAGCGGAAAACTTCACACTGCAACTATATATCAAGGGCTGTGGTAAAATCTTCATCACTGACTGCTTTTTAATTGAGGCTGCATGTTTATCTAGAAGATACGCTCCAGTTCCAGTAGGAATTAATTCAAAATCTTATGGACTTTGTTATGTAGGTCGGACTATGTAATTGCAAATGTCCTATTACAATCAGTTAATCTACTAATTCAATTTTATACTATGCATTTCATATAAATTCTTGTATCCAAAGAACAGAGTCACAATGAATCATTTTAAATTATTTTAAACACTAGAATAAGAAAGGGTTAGAAATACAATATAAAACATAAGCTGTAAAACAAACTGAAAAGAATTAAAAAATTATTAACTCAGTAATTAAAGCTAACATCTATTGTCTAATAAGCAGAAAGCTAACACTGAGTTATATAGACCTAAGCTTTTCTCTTCAGGTGAGCACCCTAAATGCTGGGCTGTCCTGTTTCCCTTCTGGGCTTTGTATCTATGGTTTCACAGTAATTCTGGTTTAATGGGAAGGAGGAATTTGACCCATCTTCTTCAGCTGTTAAGACTGTGATGGGACTTGGTGTCACTGCTTCCTCCTCTCAAGCAGAGGAGGAGATCAAATTAGCCAAGAGATAGTCCTTGACTTCTCCTTCACCCTTTTGGTTTTTTTAAAGGACAACTCTCTTGATCACTGTGTTTTGTGATGAATACCAATGTGTCAGATATGTTCTGACTCCTGTATAAACCACACAGGGTTTCTAACATTTTGAAACCAGGTATCTTACCTATGTATGCTCAGGCCATTGCAAACAAAACACATTAGTAACTATTATTAAAATAAACAAATTCTTATTAATTTTGATAAAGGATGACTCTTCAAACACAGAAATATCTAAAATATGTTCCCTGTATATGCATTGCACTGGGTCTGGCCAGGATGGAGCTAGTTTTCTTCAGAGCAGGCTCTATGGTGTCGTGTTTTAGATTGGTAACCAAGTGTTCATTAACCCTGGTTTGGAGACTGTCCAGGCATTGATCTGCTGGTGGTGAATGATTGCCATTGTTTCTAGCATCACTTATTCTCTTTTCTCAGCCCATGAGTTTTTTTCTCAGTTTTACCCTTCCAGTTCTCTCCTTCAGCCTATTTGTGAGACAGTAAATGACTAGAAGGGGCCTTAGTTGAGAGATGGAGTCAGAGCATTACAGATACAACATTCAAACTTGAGTTACCAATGGCACATCTATTTCTAAATGGAAACACTCAAATTTTGTCAAACAATTTTAAAATTTTATTTCTAAATTGTGAAATAATGTAACATGAAGTATACATTTATAAGAGTAACAAATATATGCTAACTTCATACTGAAATAATGTTCACTTAAAAGAGCTGTTCCAATTTAAGGTAGGAGAAAAACTATCTAGAATTTTTGGAGATATTCAAACTTCAGTAGGATTTGGTCGCCTAAATCCTTTACAAGTTGATTCTTAAAGAACAGCAAAAGCAAAATATATTCTAAAGATTAATTCAGATTAAGGACTACAGGCTCACAGAACATTTTCAAATGAATGTGCACAAGATGTCTGTTCAATGTCCAATATATTGTTCAAAACATTTTTTAGACAGTACTGCTTTCTCTGCCAGCATATTTTTTAATAGACAAGATTGCTCAAAGTATTATGGAAACAGGTGTTTATGCTTTCAGTATAGCAAATTACAGCATATGTAGCTAGGATTTGGCTTGAAACCTGTAAAGAAGCTATGCATAAATGTTCCAATTGGAAAAACATTTGTTCAGAATGACAGAAGTTAATTTTAATTAAACTAACTAAACAAATGTGAAAATAAAGAATGAGTCCAATTTCTACTTTCCACTTGCATTAATATTCTAGACAAAAGATGCTAAATGTGAATTTGTTTTTTTCAACTAAATGAATTTAATATCTATATAAAATGTGCTTATAAAGAGGCTAAATCTTCATATATGTAAACTGTTGTAGCATTTTTTTATTTCAGTATTCTAAAATGTGATATACATATTGGCAAATGTTTCTGCCTAATACAATTTATGATCTTTTTCCTAATTTGTGAAGTGTTACTATATTCCATACAATGCAGAAGTGAGCAAGTAAAATAAAATCTTGCCATGATCAAAATTCACTAATTCACATTTTCTAAAATAGGACCATATAATACTTTAAAAGTTCCATCTCTTTATAGCTCAGTTAAAGTCCTTTTCAAGAATAAAAAGCAACCAATTTATAATCCATAATTCAGTCAAACAATATTATTGTATATAATACCCTAATGTGATGATGAAAGCTTATTTTAAACTTTCTTATAGTAATTTATGACTAATCTGAAAAAGGAGCAACCTTTTACTATGATCAGTGCCCCGTTGAACAAGTAATTATTATCTATCTACTGTTACAATGGAAACTGGAAACATCTTAATTTTTCTAGTACTTGTTTTCTTTGTTATAGTCGGTCTTTTTTTGTTTCTTTTCATTTTTTACCTTCCTTTTTTATAGTCTTAAAGAGCATAAACATATATCTGAGTACCACATTCCAAAGAACATCTTTGCATTGCAATTCTCATTAGTCATCTTTCCTTTCACAACCTCTGCTGTGTATGAATGGAGGAAGAAGCAAAGTTTTCCCTTTCTCTGGAAAACACATAGATGTCTCAAGAAGAAGAGGGAAGTACTCAGGAAACTCTGAATTTCACTATGCCAAAACCAAGAATTGTACTTGATTAGCTTCTTCTTAACAAACAAATAAATAAATAAATAGGGGGTTTGGGGGTTGGGCTCTTTTTTTTTTTGGGGTGGCTGGGTTTTTTTTAGTGGTTTTGTGAGTGTTTTAGGTTTGTTTGGTTTTTTTTAGTTCGTTACATTCAGAGTAACAAATGGAAATTTCATTTAATTCCAGGCTGATCTGTTCTGGTACTCTGGTTTTCTAGCTTAGAAGCCAGGTAAGTTCCTACAGCCAAAAGCAGTGAACAGCTGTGGGAACCTGAGGTAGCCCCCCCAAAAAATGCCAGACTCATAAATGTAAAAAACATTTGCTCACAGCCTTTGGTCTGTTTGCATTTTGCTCATACCAGTGTGAATCAGAGGAAACTTGCTGAGTCTAACAGGCCTTTCTAAAGTGGCTCTGGACCTCTACAGGAAGATCAGCATGTGCAAAATCTAGGTTTTGCAAAACCTATGTGAAAATAAGTTTTGTCAAGACCTTGCTTGTGTCTCTAAACAGCCTATTATCATTTCAGGTGTCCTGATTCCTTGTCTCCATTGTCTCTCTTTGGGCTACAACATTTGACCTTATACATAAAAATTGCCATGCTAGATCAGATTTGTAGGAAAGTATAACAATTTCTGCTCTACTCTTGAATTCCCTAAGCAGCCATTTAGACAGTAGCTGCCCTGGCTGATTTGTAAATTGATGCCCATTGTGATGTCACACACAGCTCAGGTTTTTCACTCTGACTTTTCATTTTTTATTATATCTGCATTTACTTTGTCTTTTTCTAAAATGCTCTGGCCTAATCGTATTTGAGGGAGGCAGAGGAGATTATTTGCTCATATTGATTGTTCTTTGAGAAAAAAAAAAAATTAGCTGTAAATATCTTGCTTTCTAACTTCCCTGGAATTCCCTAGTCCTTTATATATCAGGAAAGAGTAATTACAACTCTTGCTGTACAAATCATTTTTAGTATGAGATCTTACAGATTTCTTCTTCACTTCAGTGATACTCTTCAGATTACCTTCACATGAGGTTTCCAGTTCTTTCAATAATTTTTATTGTTCGTTCCTAAATCTATTACAGAATTTATTTCTACTATATTTACTTGCACATTTTAAACAGGGTTACAGTAAAATGTTGCTCAGTAGAGTACCACAAAGGGAAATGGAGTGGCTTACCATGTTCTTCTCAAGGGAGAGAAAAACCTTGAGGTTTATTGTATCTGACACTCTGTTATGTAGAGGGAACATCTGTAGGCAAGAATTCATGGAAAAGGTTGTACAGTGTTGCATTAGTAAAGAATTTATACAGCATGAGCTATTTGGCATAAAAAATTGCAAATAAAGATTAAAAACCATAAAGTTTCTTTGCAGTTGAGTTTACTTCTATTATTTTAGAGTATGCATAGGAATCAGACACTTAGACTGGAAGTCTTAAGTATGTCAGTGTTTAAGAGGCATTTGGACAATGCCCTTAATAACGTGCTTTAGTCAGTCCTGAAGTGATAAGGCAGTTGGACTAGATAGCCCCTCTAGGTCCCTTCCAACTGAAATACTCTATTCTAAGCTGTAAAAAAAAATAAAATAAAAAAAAATTTAGAAAGATGCCAGTTTGAAAAAAAGTCAGGTAATTTTTATAACTTCAAACTGGTCAATAAAGTGAATTTTCAGAAAAGAGGATATATTACTGCAAATAATACATCTGATTCTCCAGTCTGATTTTCTGCCAGAGAAATTCTGGGGTTTTTTCTTCGTTCTTTGATTTTTTGTCAATTTATTATTTTTTTTTAGTATGGTTTCACAATGATGCAAAGATTCAGTTGACATGATTTAGGTATGAGCATGTATCTGTCTGTCAGTGGAAAGTGGATCACCACTTTCATCCATTCCACTTGTGTTTTGCCAAAACAGGAGGACTGGTAATTGATGGAAAGCTGGTGGTCCCTGTTTACACTGGGATTTGTGCTTCTAGTTTAGTTTTGAGCTAAGTTATGTTAGTGCAGCAGAATGGTCTCACCTCTTATTACCCCACAAGCTTCTGTCCCTCCCATGTGAGTGCTTTGGTAATGAAGAGCTGAGCTAGTCCTTCATCCTGATTTAGTTTTAAAACTGACCTGACAGAACACTAAACATAAAGTGTCAGCAATACTGATGTCCTTTGAAGGATTTGTTTAAAATGCCTGTTTCAAGATAACTGTATGCTGAGTACTTCAGCTCTGGAGATATCATCTGGTACCACTTATTTTGAGTGAAAGCTTCCCCTGTGAACCTTGGCTGCAGGTTGTGCCATTCTGAGTTGACTGTGGTCTTGTAACAGCATGCATCTTACACTACATTAAAGATATATCATCCTCAGTTATATGCTCTCCTTAGATTTTTGAATGTGACATTTATTAATAGATGATGTCTGGGATTTTCTGGACTCCCAAAAGGGAAAACCTCACTGTTCCTTTTATTTTTTTAATCTTTTATTTTCTTTTTTCTATTCTTTTCTTCTCTTTTCTTTTTTCTTTTAGTTTCTTTTTTCATTTATTTTCTTTTCTTTTTCTCCCCTTGTGTAAAAATTAGTTTGCTGCATCCAGGTTTTAACATCTGAACTTGCATCATCCATCTATAATTAATGTTCTTCAAACACTGGACCTTATCTGCTGTCTTAAATGAGCCATGCCTGTGAGAAACCCAGAGTCATAGTTTAATACAAACTTCCTTAGATAAAAAGAACTACCTTATTATTCATTTTACGCAGGTGATGAGGAACTTCAGTGTTAGAAATCTAGAATATCAATGTCTTGTGCTAGTGTGTTGTTAAATAAAGATAAGGAAGGCTGATCCATTTGAGGTGTTCTCCCCCTTGTCAGATAAATCAAGGAAAGCTGAAGGGCTTGTTTGCTGATGTTTTTAAAATAACTGACTAGAGATTATAACAAATGTCAACACAATTTCCCAGAATGATGAAACATGATGTAAAAACAAATGCCTGACATGCATTTAACTTACCTGAGATGAAGCAATAAACAAAATAAGGAGACTTCTTCTGTAGGTTGGAAAATCTTTTTGTGCTGAAAAACTAAGAGTGGATTTCACTCAACCTCAGTGACATATCTGAGATGAGTGCTTTGCCTTTCCTGCCCAAGGTAAGCACCTACCAGGAACAAGTTATCCATTTTTTCTGGAGTGTCTGTGCCAATATCTATTGATTGAACAGTTCAAGCTCTTCCTTGACTACACAGCACACCTGAAATTTTAGAGACTTAGCATTCTAATGCAGGACTGGTTTGGAAAGTAGGGATGATTCTTTCTTTTTCAGTCCTCTAGGATTTTTATATATTCTCCAGAGATGGCAAAATGTAGCCACTGTGTAATACAAAAATGTCTCCAGCAATTGCAGGGGGCATCTGAGTGTTTAGTACTGGCTATCAGCTGAGGACTTGATATATAATTCTCTGTAATATTCTCTGCTTATATTTTGCTCACACCATAGTTGAACTATCCTTGAGAGTCTGTGCCAGCTCTGTAATTACCCATAACTGGAACTGACACTGTCTCGGTAGTTCATAACAAATGAGAATTAAAAAATACAAGAGTGATTTTTATTTTTATATTACTGGAGCTTAGGGACAAAGAATAAAAACACTTTCTCCACTGAAGTTTGTAAAAGTAATTTAAAAGGATAAACCTCACTGACTTTACTAAGACCTTTTATAAAAAGACTAATTTATTTTCTTAGAAAGTACAAGTACCTTAGAACAAAATAAAGGTAAGGTAAAATCCAAACATCTCATAAAAAAGGCAATTATATTTCAATTACCCCCTGGGGATTACAATGAAAAGAACATTTTGAACATTTCTATTCCAGTGCCCTTGGCTCCAAAAGAAACAGAATAATGAGAATTCTTGGCATCTGCTGTACAAAAAAAAAAAAAAAAAGTGAGTGGCAAAACCAAAACAACAATTCTTGCTTTTCCTTATTTAAAGACTTTATGAGATGTTTTTCTTCTCCATCATTACTTTTAGAATCTGAACCTTTTTTTCCATTTGCTTTGAACTTCATTCTAAGGTCATCTTGCCTCTAAGCAGCATCTTGACTCCCAGGTGAGACTCTTGTCCCAAACTCTTTACCTTCATAGCAGTAATGGTAGAAGTGATGGTCTCAAGGCAGAGTTTGCTTTAGCACTCTGTGTTGAGGAAAAAGATTATTAACAAATTTCACAGATTGCTTTCTAATTAAGCTGTAGATAGGGATAGACTTAATTTCCAGATGATTGGCCACTGTTGTGCCATTCATTAATGTCTTGTTATTCATTTTATTCCTTTATGCAGTGTGGAGCATCACTGGAAAGGTCTGAACATAACTCATTGCAGACCAGAGAGTCACAAACTGCAAGGATCCCCAAAGACTGCTATTTCTAACCAAAAAATGCCTCTCTGTGTGGAATCTTGAAGACAACATTTTAGTTGAAGTTGCCCTCATCAGAACAACAGACAGTAGAGGTGGTTTGATCTCATCTACCTGCACTAGGGCTGGGATGAGTCTGGGCACTTGGAGATCTTTGGCTGCCAGTCAATCCATCTATGTCCAGTACTGCTAAGAAGACTAAGCCCGCAGCCAATTATTGGTTCTGAGGCTTCACAGTGTGGACTGCCTCATGTCCATACATATATATATATATATATTTACAATGTAAAAGTCTGTATCAGAAATGGTCACCTCACTGTAGAGACATATGCTGAATGTGGTGCCATCTTACAGTAAAAATCTCTCTGCTGAGTATAAAGTAAGCCTAGGATGACTAGGATGACACATTTAAGATATTTCAATCCCTTTCCAATATCAACAAGCAGTATTTGATGTGCATGTTGCATGGACTAAGGTAAATTTTCACTCAGGAGCAACACGGGAAGGAACCTTGAGATGCTGTCCTGGGATCTGGGCAGTGAAGAGATGTGTGGCATGGTGTCAGAGACCCAGGTAAAGGATGTGGATTTTACAGAGCTACAGCTTGACTCCCATACATCTTAAATTCCCTTTTCTTGAGCAAAACCTGGCAAGAGGCCTCGGTCTGCAACATCGTTTACTAAGCTGTGTGTTGGCAGTAAGAGGTTTAAGTTCTCACCGACCAAAATGTCAGGGGGATTGGAACAAGGGTTTCTCTCAACCTGGGTGAGCATTGCAAACTTTTCCTGGGCAAAGGTGTGTGTAGAGGGGATCTTACTGTCAGTGCACATGCCTCCTTCCCTGCTCAAAATAAAAAGTATATGTAGTTTGCAAATTTTGTCCCCCTTGAGTGAGCAACTAAAGTATATTCTTCAGTGAAATGAATATTTTTTTAAAAAATAATTTAACATTCTTCAGTGAAATAAATATAGTAAAAAAAAAAATTTAACCTTAGCTTAAAGCCACAGAGACACCCCAATTTCCCTATAGGCTATGAATTCTCATCAGCGACTCCTAGAAAAAAAAGAAAATTACTTCTGACTGTGGCAAGAGCTTTAGATTTGTATTCCCTTGCTTTTAAGTAGTTAGCTTTCAGATGTCTTGTTAGAGATTATATATTTCATAGCATGAGATGATAGTGATTCTTATAATTAAGCATATCAAAGAACCCCAGTACAAAGCCTCTTGTTTTGATCACTTGCAGGCTTTTCAAAGTTTCATTTGTTACTGTGCTTTTTTTCCCAGAAATCAATATTTTCAGAAAGCTTGAGAAAATGGCACTCTACCACTTCTAACTCTAAATCTATTAAAAAAAAATTCTTATTAATTTCACAATATTTCTAAAGTATTATGTGCAATACTAGTTGTATATAGAGAACAAACTTGCTCAGAGTTCTGGTATAATTAAGTAGATAAATGAAATTCACACCATTAAGAACTTTTTCAAGTGTAGCAATGTGTGAAAGAATCTGATACAATAATAAAAAAAAATATTTACACATATATAGTATTAAAAGGTCTTGGCTGGCATTTCTTGGCATCATCAGATGGGTGTAGAGGAGAACCAGCAAGTAGAACAGCTCTCAAGTTACTCACTGAGATTATTTGAATTTAATTGGGTTAAAATGGGGTTAATTTTTGAGTTAGAGAAAATCAGGTAATTCGAGTAATGCCAGAAAATGAAAGGACAGGATACACATATGATTAGGAGCTGTGAGTCACCTTGCCTGATGAGAAAACACAAATTGCTGAATGGGGTGAGCGGATAAGTCTAAGGAAGCCACTGCTGAGGACATGGTTCTACCTAGTCTCAAGGACTCAGTTAAGGGCTGTGCACACCCTTGAACCATTCCTAAAGAGCATTTATTCTGGGGAGGCAATTTGATTCTGTTCTAGATGCCAAAACTGCAGAGGCAGCACAAGGGTTGAACGGGCGTAGAGGGTACTTCAGAGGGAGTGCACGTAGCAAGGTGGAGGGCAGGGATAAACTCACTTGAGTGGTGCTACACAAAGCAGCAGGAAGCTGATAGCCTCTGCCCTTGGCAGCAGAAGTGTGCTCACTTCAAGTAGCTTTCCCAAAGCTTCCTACAACCAGATGATGGAGCTGCTGAATTACTGGGTTTCAACAGCCCTTAGCGAGCTGAAGTGGAGGAGGGGAGCAGCTGACTCAATACATAATATTGTTAGCACTAAACAAGGACTAATGTGAGTACTCCTCAGTTCTTATGAAGTATTATAATATGGTGGTTTGCCCTAGTTTATTTTTTCTTTTTAAAATTTTTCTTAGTCTCTTGCACTTGATGCTTGTGAGTAAGAATAGCTCGTAAGGGCCAGCAGCTTTGGAATCCATCCATCATGGGTATTGCCAGTGCATCCTCCCCATTCACTTACTTTCCAAGGGCTTTGCCAGGGTTCAAGATGATTCCTGCAGTGGGACAATGAAACCCAGACCCTTTCCTTCTAACAGACTTGGCAGAAGAATTGCAGCTAGAACTATTAGATAGAAAAGTACCAGGCACACAGTGTCCAGAGCAGGGCAAAAGCTATGAAAGACCACCAATGAAAAGCACTCCAGAAACATTGTTAAGAAAACAAAACCAACCAACTCACAAAAAGACCCAAGATATTTCCACACATAAATATAGCTAGGATACCATTATTGCAAAATGCAATCTAGAGAAAAGACTGATATCAATAAAGAAAAAAGAAATGAAGAGAAATCTTTTACTGAACACATATAAATATTCAGCCACTAGCCTTAATATCAATTTGTGCACATAGATTATTATAAATACTAAGCATTATTAGTTATCAAAACTTGAAGTCTGCATGAATAATCATAACACTATGAATTCCCTGTGAAAGTTTCTACTCTCTGTGGAGCAAAAACATTGCCCCTCGTGACAATACCCACAGCTCCTGCACAATTAGTCAGTCATCAAACTACACCTGTCAACCAGAATTCCATTCACTTTACTATATACTTGTCAAACCTATTATAAGTTCAGCTTGGCTTGCTTGGTTTTTTTAATGGTGGGGGTGTTTTTTTTAATATTCATATAAAATACATAATCTTAGACGTAAGTATTAGAGTTATAAAAAATTTGAATCAGTTTTACAACCTGACAAACATGAAATTTCAAATACAAATCCCATTGACCTGATCTGAAGTTGACCTTAATGGAATTAATTTGACTTACAGAAGAATCAGGAATAATTTTAGGCTTTTCAGAGCCACACTACTGTCACTGGTTTAGATGGAGTGTGAAAGTAATTTTAAGCACCCTTTGTCTGGCAGGATGGTGTAGAGTCCTAAATTTGGTATTTTGTTTATTATTAGAAAAGAGTTTTCAGCTCACACATTTAACTTCTGAAAGTGCACATCAAGCTTCTCCCTGCTGTTAGCATGTTAGCATCAATATAAAACATTAGTCTGGAGTTTCCCACTGGGTGGTGTTTATTGCTTGTACTATCTAAAGCACTTTCAGGAGTGGCAGGCAGGAAGCTGCTGGTAGCTTCAGGGCTCCCACAAGTCAGTCAGATGCCAAATAAAACCAGTTTGCAGGAAAATTTTCAATACCATCTCCTTTTTTGGAGCCTCAATGATTTGACTGTCAATGCGAAATCTATTTTTATCCAGCCAGCTCCTCTCAAATAAGTGATGCCATTGAGTAGTTTTACTTCAGATTTTAGCATTAGAGAGGGGAGATTTCTAAATAGTTCTCCTTCACTGGATTTTTTTTTCTCCCTTTTTCTCATTACACCATTAATGATCATCCTATTGCCTGTCACCTAACAGAATTCAATCTGATTGATGGTGACTTACAAAATGTGAATGACAGTTGCATATAGGTGTCCTGTTGACTTCAGTGAGGCTTAACATGTGAAACCAGTGATGTACCTGCAGTAGAACTCAGATTCTGGGCTTAAGCTCATAGAGAGCACTTACCATAATTATAGAGGGTCATGAAACATTTTTGAATCACACATATAGCCTGCTAGTCTTTTTCTTCTCTGGAAAATATAGTAATTTCTTTTTTTTATACATTATCTCTGCCGTGACAGGAACTGTGGGCACTGACATCATCAAATTCATTCTCATCTTCACATAGCCTGCAGCCTGGTGGCCAGACCACAGTGCTTTCCAGTGAGGTAGAGGAACTGAACATGATTTTCCAAAGTATGGGGGTTGCTCTGTCACATAAAGGATAGCACAAAACCA
>JANHGL010015231.1:26214-42288 GCA_024611195.1 Ceyx melanurus | reverse complement strand
ATTAATCAATTTCCTAATAATTAAATAAAAAAAGTAGTTAGTGATACCCTTCTTTCAAGATGTCTAGAAAATAATTTTCTTGAAAACAACACTCAGAGAAAATGGCAAGAGTTGGGAGCAATGGCAGGAAATGTGATATTCACAGAAAATCATCTTTAAGCAGACAGTGATGGAAATTCTCAACTTTATCAAACCTGCTGAAAGCCACGACCCATTTGTCAAAAAAAACTTTAAAGGCCTTTTCCAACCTAGGTGATTCTATGATTCTATAATTCTGTGAATGACTGCCATCTGGGCTTTATGAAGATCCAATTTTCTTGTTGCTTCATGAAAAAAAATCCCTAGAAATCCTTTACTACTGGATAGACTGGATTGTTAGAATAGAGATTGTTTCTGAATTAAGCTATGGAAAATAGATTGTAGTTAAGAAGCATCCTTTCATTCTTTGATCTACAAATTCAGAAGTGGATGACAAGTAGAGTCTCCATTTTAGTCTAGGTTTGTTTAAAATATTTTAAATACTCTGTTAATGTTTCTTCTGGTAATCCTTGGGCTTTTTTTACTAGAAATTAATTTTTGTCTATATTCTTAGAGCAGCATTTAATGTAGAAGCTTAACTTCACACGAGTGAAAAATACATGAAAGAAAAAAAATATTTCTGCATGTTTTAGTCAGTCCAAGTTGAGGTGCACATCTGAAATTCATACTCAGGAATGTAGCTTTTCTATGCTTTATTAATGGTAAATAGGAAGAGATGGGAAACTGAGGTCACTCAAGAACTTAATTGTCCTTTTAAGCAGGTTAATTTGCACCACGATGACTACAAGACAATCTTGACAACACTGTGTGAGTTTGAGTTAGATATCCAAGTCTCCAAACCTCATGAAACACAGTGAATTGTAACTCATTTCATCTTATTTAGGGAAGATTATGAGAGACAAAATGCCACTGCAATCACTGTCACTTCAAATGTTCATGTGAAAGATGGGCGTGATTACTCATGTTTCTGCATTATGCTATTCTGTAATTCACTCTTACTTGAAATTTAATATTATGAATTTGAAATATAATTGTTTATAACAAACAAAGAATCATATTCTTTTATCCCTAAAAAAGTGGAATTATTACAGCATTTAATATTGTCACTGTATCATTTCATATGAAAGATAATTAACTTCATTAGAAACAAAATAAGATTAAATACTATGACTATATCTTGATAGTAAACTTTTTGGAAAATCTGTGGGTTACCATAACTGTTTTAAAAGGTGAAGCTTTACAAAATGTTGAGAAATGTACAAGACGTACAAAAACCATACCCTAAAATAATCACTAATTAATAAACATATTTTTTACTGTAAAAAATACAAATTACTAACAGAAGCAAGAATATAATGCACAATAAAATTATTAACAAAATTTCTAGAGTTTCACTTAATGATGAGACTTAACTAAACCTCTGTTCCCTTCTTTAGTTAGGTATTATTTAATTTAAATACTATGATTTTTTACTAGCTGTGAAGGCAATAGGAAAGGAAGGACACACTTTATATAAATAAATCCTTGTGGGTGGAATGTGTTATTTATATTCTTCTGCAGAACCATAATATCCTCCTGACTGATTTCAGTAGAAGTGCAATGAGATTAATCCAAATTTCAGTGAGTTACGGAAATGCAAAATAATTTCCAAACATCATAAGGGGAAGATGAGGAGACCAAGAGAAAAGAAGGGGTCAGTTAGACAGTGTCACTTCATGCAGTTAGTCAGAAATCTCTGAAATGTCTTCCAAATTATTCTATCAGTTTGTGCCCAGCTGCCTTAACAACAAAACAAATCTTTTAATTAAGTAACCTATGGAGCTTGATAGAGGTTTCCAGAGATACTTTGATTTTATCAAAAGCTAATATAATTTCCCTGAGTGAAAAAAGACTGAACAAGACGAAGTCCTAATCTTCTGAACTAATGAAACTGAAAGAGAAGATGAATCCTGAAAAAAAGTTCCTGTAGTTTTTCTTAGCAAGCTTCTATATGTGTTTATCATATATATAAGGTTAAACAACAACTCTGTACTAGAAAGAAATGTAAAGTTAACCTAAAGCCATAAAGATACACATGAAAGTATCTTTCAGATGCACAGGATATTTTTAGGCTTATTTACCTCTTAAGACTGTTATTCTTGTGAGATTTCTGCTTGATGTAATTTTATTTTCAGTCTCTTGTTCTACACACATTGTATGACTTCCTTATCTATGGATGTTACTGTCTGTTAGGCAATGGTGCCTTACATGGAAGGAGCTTATCATTCCCACTGAGATGACAATATTCCAAACTAACCCTTTTTGGGTTGGGGTCCAAAAGAATGAAAGAATTCTCCAAAGGGTAACAGAGTCAGGACATAGAATACTTAATATGATGTCACATCCTTTACCAGTTACATTCAGCACTGGGCTGAGACTCACTGAAAATGGATCTAACCACTGAATTTCACATCCCCAAAACTGTATCTCTAGAAAACATTCTGGCCCACACTGTATCTTCCACACCCTTTCCACAGAGTAACCCTCTGGACGTAGCCTCTCTGCTATTCAAGTCATTCCTTACTTCCACACAATCCCTGAGAGTCCACCTAATGCTCTGAACAATCTGAGTTTCCCCACAAATGTCCAGGCTAACAAGAAGAGAAAGAACCTTAGTGGAGTCCCCATCTCTGGAGGTGTTTAAGAATCACGTAGACGTGGTGCTGGGGGACATGGTTTAGGGACCCTAGCAGTGTAGGGTTAATGGCTGGACTTGATGATCTTCAAGATCTCTTCCAGCCAAATCATTCTATGATTCTATGAAAGGTATTTGCTAAACACAGATGTGTTTGATCTTGAAGAAATAGAAGATATTTAGAGGGTTGTGTTATGTTGGGATTTTTTTCCAATAGCACAACCCTAGATTTCATATTTTCCTGAATCTCGACCCATTCTTTCTATGAGTTTGACATTTAGCCAGACCACAGGTAATCTTATCAGTATTCATCCCTTCTCTATCAGATCTTTCTGTTCCCCTGTCATGCTGTCTCCTTGCTGATGAGTCAGCTGCATCTTACCTTGGGCTTTCACCCTTGGGACATGTCCTGCCATATGATTTTGTCATTTATGTTGATTTGTACAAAATCCTAAGTCCGTCTGTCACTGAGTTGTGACAGTTCTTCATTTGAAAATTTCAAGAGGTGGTCCCACACTCTTACTGACCAGATCCATTTCTAGAATCTAAAGTGTTGTCAGGGTTATTTGTTCCAATGCTAAACACAACCCATATCAGGATAGGATAAGATCAGGATGCATTGCCCCAAGTAATAGCTGGCAGAATTCTACTTGCATGTTCTTGACAGTCTTCCATATTTTCAAACTTCCATTCTGTTCTTTGATTTTTAAAAATCCCTCAAGATCAGCTACAATTCTGTTTTGATTGTTTATTGTAGGAAAAGACAAACCATAATAATTTATTCTTTCTGAGTTTTGTAAAACAGTTACGGTTTTTTATATTTTAACACATATACCTTTCAGCTAAAATGACTCAAGAATGGTAAAACAATCATTGCATTATGTCTTATTTTTAAATATGTTAATCTTCTCAGTACTCTTTTTAAAAATATCCTAAAAGAATAGTTCTGCTTCTTTTTGTTTTTCATCAAACCCTGTATATAAATTATTATTGTGCTAATAGTAACTATTTTAAGTGTGATTCAAACTGTGAAGTTATAATTAACATTGCACATTGTATACATTTACTTATCCTCAACCAAAATTGGGAAAAAATGTGCTTTCTATTTTCTTTATGCATGTAAACATACTGCTTACACTAGTGAATAAACTGAGTAAAACCATAAGTGAATTGCCCTATCAGCATGTCATTCTACAGCCAAATTTCTTGTGATTATGAAACCGTTATTACATATTCCTCCTACGGTCCAAAAACACCTACACACAGATGATAATGAAACTCTTGCCGAATTGATTCCCACATATTCTCTGTCTATTTCTGATGTATATGAATGTCCATTCTAGAAAGGAATACTCCATTTTTCTTCCTACTTTCATGCAATCATGTCACAGTGCTGGTTCAATGACAACATTCTTAGGCAAGCATATGTTGGGAAAGGGGTCAAGAAGCACATGAAGCAGGCAGTCTCTGGTGTTGCTCCAGAGACTACCATTTGTAGCATTGGGGTAGTTCCAAAATATACACTCAGATACAGAGAAACATGAAATTATTCACATATTACTGTCATTCAGACTCAGAAGTTGTAAAAATGGGACTTGAGCTGTAATTGGTCTAAGTTATTTGAAAATGTATTCAGTACTCTTATAAATTATAGTCCATGCGTGTTAGACAAAGAGAGTTCTACAGTCATCCTTTCTTCTGTTTCTCATTTCCAAAGTGGTATCCAAGAGCTATTTTGATCAATATATTCATCAATGACCTGGAAGAAGAGATAAACTTTAACCTCAGCAAGTTTGCTGATGATATGAAACTGGGAGGAGTGGCTGATACACTTGAAGGCTGTGCTGCCATCCGTGAGATTTGGACAGACTCAAGTCTTGGGCAGAGAGGAACCTAATGAAGTTCAACAAGTCCAGGACCTCCAAGTCCAGGGAGGTCCTCTTCCCACTCTGATCTAGTGAGGCCAAATCTGGAGTATTGTGTCGAGTTCCGAGATCTCCAGTTCAAGAGAGATACTAGAGAAAGTCAAACAAAGTGCTATGAATATGATGAAGGGACTGGAACATCTCTTTTATGAGGAAAGGCTGAGACACCTGGGAATGTTTTGCCTGGAGAAGACTGGGAGGAGGTCTTGTGAATGCTTATCAATATCCAAAGGGTGGGTGTCCAGAGAATGGGATTAGACTCTTTCAGTGCTTACCAGCCATATGACAAGGAGCAACAGGCACAAACTGGAACACAGCAGGAACATGAGGAAAAACATGATGGAGTACTAGAATAGGAATAGAGAGGTTGTGGAGTCTCTTTCTTTCTCTGGAGACTTTTAAAACTCACCTGGACATGTTCCTGTGCAACCTGATCTAGATGAACCTGCTTAGGAGGGGGTGGGGGGTGGGGAGGGTATGGACTACATGATTTATGGAGATCCCTTACAACCCTAACCATTCTGTAACACAGTCCTGTACTTGCCTTGGAGGATTTTCCTGAAAAAAAAAATAATCAACTAAGCAACTAAATTGGCTTCCTAATTTCTTGCACTACTGTACTGGCAAATAGCAGCAGCGTGGATCTGGAATTTACATAGGAGTTCAACGTAGTAGATGATCAGTCTGCAAGAAAAATAAATTTGCCCAAATTGAAGGCCAGTTTATGGCCTGAGGTAAATATATATTTGTATGATGCTTTCCACGAGCATTGTGCATTAAGACACCCGAGGGCTTAACATGACCCTGAATTTTAAGTACTCAACTGTAAGCATCTTGACTATTTCCTTGTCCTCCATCATCTTATCTTTGTTTAGCTTATGCCTGGAAAGCAATCATATTTTATTTGTTAGAATCATGCAATGATTGTTTTGCCATCAGAACTGGTAATTCAGTGCAGTTTGGAAAATTTGAACATGAGGAAAGTCTTCTGCTCTCCCCCAACTGCTCACGTGCATGGACTCACACAGCTGTGATACAAGCAATTTAAGGAAGCAGAGCTTCAAGACAGCAGGGTCTTGTGGAATGGCTTATCTAAAGGGGAACTGGGCATGGCCCTACCCATCATTTGGTTCCTCTCTGATTCTAGGCCTTAAAGAAAAAGGAAGAAAATTGCTGTGGGAAATAGTGGTCCAGAACTTGCACCCAAAGGGTCTGAGGAAAGTCAGTCTGTCAGAGATGGATAATGTTTTTTGGATTTTTAATATGAAAAAAATCCTTCATTTGTGTTCCCCACCTGCATAAAATCATTATTAGAACTAGCTTCTCCTTACAACCAACATAAGAAAATTTTAAACTTGTCACTGTACCATCATGGCTCAGAATTAATGCTCACTTAATAGCACCACGAAAAACACAAACTCTTACATTTGCACTTCCTGCAGTGCAATCTGTTGATTCAGTGCACCAGATATCCACAGATATCCACCAGATAAACCACCTGTAAACACACAGCTGACAAAAATTCAAAATATTCACTTAGCCAAGAGGAAGGCATTTCTTACAATACAGCTTGGGTACTAACCTTCCTGTTCTCATCACCAAGGGTGGCATCTCTCCTGTTTACAAAGATGGTCTTGAGAACTTATGATTGCTAACTCAACTCAATGTTAGAAATCATAGCTTTGATAGAAATATGTTTTTTCTTACATTTCATTTTCTCACATACCAGCATTTTAAACAAGTGATAAAAGAACATCTTCTCTTCCCCCCATAGGCTACAGCTACTTTATCACATCCTTCTATTAAATTGTATAGTTTTGTTCAGAATAATTGTTCTCAGCTTGTGTTTAGCTTTGAAGCTTTTATTTCATATTGAAAGAAGGGCATATGTGTCTGAAAGTCTGTCTGCTTTTCCAGTTTCAAAAGACATTACCTCTCCTTGCAAATCTTGACTCATTCACATGGAAAATTATATACCCCAAAAGGCAATATTCCATGGAACTATGGTTTTGGTGTGAGCAACTCTTTCTTCTTTTTTGAACCTTTTTGTTTGTTTGATTGGTTGGGGTTGTTTGGTTTTGTTTTGTTTTGATGGATTTGCAATTACACAGTGCTTGGCTGCTTCTGTTTTTTGGGGTATTTTTTTAAGAATAAGATGTATAGACAATATTATAACCTGACCTGCTTCAGTACATGGCTGCATGCATTCTTCTTGAAATAATCCCAGATCAACCATTTTTCTCCATTTCAGTGAAAATTTCCATATATGCTAAATTGTGTGGAGTGAGCAAGATGCTTTTATGTCAGGCTCTTGGGACCACAGAGCAAACAGTATTTCCCAACTATGTGTTCTAAAGTGCTGGTAAAATCAGGGCATCCAACAAGACATTGTGAAAGAGGCTGGAGAGATCATATCCAGAGTGCACTCTTGTTATTCATAACATTTTTTTTAGCTTCAGTGAGCTTGCCTGAGTGAGACCCAGTAAGACTAACAGTTGAGTCCTTTATGTCAGTGAGACTGTTTTGATTTTCACCACTACTACATTAGTAATTCTGATATTCATGCTAATCAACCACTATTTTTACAAAGGATATATTATAAACTTCAGTACTACTATAAACTACAGGTTTAGTTGCAGTTACATCTCAAAACAGATTAGAAGACAATTGACCTAAGGTTATACAAGCAGAAGCCAGAACTTGAAAACACTATGCTTCACAGTTGTAAAGTCAGCAGGAGGTCTCCCCAGTTTTCCTCTCAGCACTGTTTTCCTTACCCTTTCATTCACCCTGGTTTCAACTAGACCCTTCCCCTCCATGAGTCCCACACTCTTGTCTATCCCAACAGCCTGGTCCAACTTTCATCTTTCTGACCAAACTGAAACTCTTACACCTACCATCTTTCTATTATTCAACTTTTCTCAACCAAATTCTTGTTCTTGCAGGATTTGTTCCCTGTAGATCTTTACAATACTGAAGGGAACTTCAAACACCTGTTTTCATTCTTGATCCTTCCTCTGCCCATGACAGTCTGTAGACAACACGAGTCACAGCAGTACTAGGATACATTATATGCTGTCTCCTTCATTCAGGATCATCATTTCATCTCTCAATGTCTTTTCAACTCTCAATGTCTTTGCTGTATGCAGCAGTCACTCTACCAGACCTTCTGGACCATTATTTCAAATAATGTTTATATGCAAAGCTCCCTTAATTCTCTGATGTGCTTAACTATCTCAAAATATTTTTATTTTTAATTCCTTTTTCAGTGTAACAACAAATTACAGTCAGTTCTGTTGGAGTAACAGAAAACATTTTGAACGCAGAGACTACTCTCCTGAAAAAAATCAATTTCTGCTCAAAATCACAGTGGCATTAGATCAATGATCAAGACATCACCTAAATATTGGGCTATCACAAAGTATTTTTCTGTATGTTCTTTTCCAGATTTAAATCACTGTGTGTCAACTGTCACCAAGAAGTTAAAAGAAAAATCTGTTAGCTGTCAGCTTGATGCTTCTGGCTGTCAGTGTGGTTATAATGGTACCACAGTGTTTTGGGGAGCAACTGAATCACTCTATAACAGGAGATTGTCTACTTCTCTGTGTGTGAAGTAATAAAACAGTATACAGAAGAAAATATTAGACAGCTATACACAAGAAATTATTAGACATCTATACACTTTGGACCATTTGTCTCACAGCTACACTACAGTAAATCAGAAATAGCTCTGCAAATCTCTGTAGAGCTATTCCTGATTTATGCTTGTAGAATTAAGAGCAGAATCTTGCTCTTTTAGTCTCATGCTAGAATTATATATAGCCAGCTAATGAAATTGTGACTTAGGGCAGGAGTTTTTTGAAAAAATGTCTGTTGTCAAAGCACATTTATCTTTGCAGTAATTTTAACAGCCAAAGGTAAAATACAATGGAATAGTGAGAATATACTGGTGACTTTTGAACTCTTTGCTGGCTGTGCATAAGATGTATGTGAACTTTCTTCATGCATTTAACAGGCAGTTTAGGCATTGGTGTCCCTGCTGATATCTTCCTTGACACTGTGTGTACCCTGTGCATTTTCAGGGAGTAACATGGTCTTGTTCCATTTTATTCCTCTGGATCACCTACTGGAAGGGAATTTAAAAGAAAAAAAAAATTCTACTACAAAACATAGCCCTCTCCATTTCTTCACCATTTAGACATGAGCTCAGATATTCTGGCCTTTCCAGAGACCTGGTGTACTACACAGGTTTTCTTCCAAAGAGCAAGATAGCTAGCCATGGTCTCATACACTGGAAATCTATTATTTGAGAAGTCTGACCTGAGCTCTGACAAATTTTAAAGGAAAGGACAACTCCTAAATGTTATCTGAAATTACTATTGATTTTATCTAAATTGAAAAGAAAAAATTTAACATTAGTTTCAGGACAGCTTATAGTGTGGTTGAAAAATAATAAAAAAAGTCTGTTTTCTATTTCAGAGTCATTGCACTGCAACAGTAAGCAGGTACATCTAGTGCATGTCTTACTGCATGGTATCACACTATGGCAGCAATCATTCTAATAACTATGACTGATATAGTTTCACCAGAGTAGTTGAGATTCTTTATTTCCAAAAAAAACCTAGCTATTTTCCATCAAGATTTAGCATATTTTTCTCTCCTAATAAATGTAGTAGGTGAAGATAACTTAGGTTATGAACACTGACAGCAGATAATTGTGTATCTGTGGGTGAGTGGGTGACTATCTGAAACTGAACTTTTGAACTCAAAAGCAACAATGAGCCTGCCACCTGCTAGCTGCAACTGGCATGGGCTGGCTGTTAATTTTGGTAAGACTAGAACTAGATAACTCTTACATGTCCTGATTCCTCCAATTAATAAAAAGATGTGAAACAGAACCACCAATTAGGAGCTGATCATGCATTTTCTTCTTCACACTGAATATTTAGATTGGTCAGTAGACACTTCCCCATGGGGAGGGATATTGGGGCAAGGGGAATGTAGCTCCAGTGAGGAGGGAGAGTGTGAGGAAACCAAACAGGGCAAAAGCTTTAATCTCACAGATTATTAAATACACCCAAATATCCAGATCTGTCATGGGTTGTTGTTCGCTTCTTCTCACCTGTGTCAATGTAAAACATAATTAACACAACTGTGTATTTAGATCCTGCCAAGCTGCATACCCATGTATGCAAAGCTCAGTATAGAAATTCAGAGCAGCAGACCATGCTGCTTGTGCAACCATCAATGACTCACCGGCAGTGGAGTCTGCTAAATTTAGTTCCATGCCCTGTTGAGAAGTTACTCTGACAATTTACCATGGTGACACTACCCTTATGAGTTTGTTATCACTATGTTCGTGTTCTCCCTTTTACTGCTGCTGCAAAATAGGCATAAATTCACTAGTACTTTCTGTTGTTGTCAGCTGGTTTTCCGTATTCTAACTTTTAAATTCCACAGGAAGAACTGAGGGACAGAAGCTGAACAAAGAGCATTTAATCTTGTTAAACATGACAGCAAATCACATTTGTGTCAGAGTGATGCAAAAGAAAAAAAAAAAAAAAAGATACATCACAATACAAACTCCACTAAATCCACTACCCAATTATATTCAAACATGAAAAATCAAATTTAATGCCAATCTATATACGAAAGACCAGACTGTCTGAGAAAACAAGGAAATTCTACAGAATTATGAGACTTGTATTTGAGCTGAGTTTTGTTTATCCTTTGCTTGGGATTTTTTTAGATTTTTTTTAAAAGGAACTGAAAACACAAGTTATTAATAAATATTTTCATGTGAAAAATTCTTTCAGTAGAAATATTATAGAATCATTTAAATGCCTCAAAGAGGCATTTGAACAAAACTGGGCAAAACACTACAGAAGAGACTGCATAATGTTAGTCAAATCAGTAAGTAACTGAAAATGGCTAATGTCCTATTTCTGACTTTTATCATAAAAACAGGGGCTGCAATTAAATAAGAATCTGTTTTCTCTAAGGGAGAGGCAAATATGCATTAATGCCAGTATTGCTTATTGAATTTCCTTCTGCAGTATGATATGATACAGCCAGCACAGGTAATTCTAAGAAAAGCAAAATCAAGTGAGGTCAGAACATGGAATGTCAAATACCATTTCCACTGTTCTCTGAACAAACTGTTACCGTGTTGCTTTATATCATCAGCTCCCTGCTGGCTGCTATCCTTTCTCTATTGGCTCCTGGGCAGTCATGTATTTTAGATCTGCCAGGATAAGCTGGTTGTCCTCAAGAAAAGGACTTGATATCAGACAAGGTTTTACCAACATGTTTTCCTCTCTTTTTGTATCCATTTGTGCCTATCTTTGGCAGTGTGTGGCTATGAACTGTAGAGCCACTTTCTGTTTCAGCTCTAACCCTCTCTTAACTTCCCTTTTCTGGTTTCCCCACACATAAATCTTGTGTAATTTTTCAGGATATGGCAGAACTGGGCACTAAAATATTTGCTCATCTGTCCTGTTGCTTGAAAAGTTGTCTCTAACAACTTCCTTTCTACTGATAGCAGGTTTGCTTCATCCTGATTTCTGAGATAATGTTACATTATGCTTACATTATTTATTTACAGGAGATACTTAAAATACTCCAGAAATTTTGCAATTTAACTAAATACAATAAGCCTGTACAGTTTACAGGTTCATGCTGTATATATGGCCCCATATTTTTATTTTCTACACGTATCAGCTTATTTCTTCCTAACTACTCACAAAAACTCATTTCAATGTGCCAAAATGCTCACTGCTTATAAAATACATCTCCTTGGGTGGCTATATGAACAGAAAAAAAAAAGATAAAAGCAGTGTTGTTTATGGGTGAAAAGTGTGATATGGTGGAACACTGGCACTATATAATCATAGTGTAAGAACTTTTCTTAAAGGAGGCAACAGTATTTCAGCTGAAAGCAGAAGTATAAAAGATAGGTGAGACAGTTCTGTGAAATCCAGAGGACTGGATTCAAAGACATCAGAGTGGTTAGTGCTTTTTCTCCCCTTTATCAGAGAAATCTTCTGATGAAAATCTCTGATAAGCATCAACTAAATGAATATAAATTAAACCATCTGGACAGTGCTGAAGCAAGTCAGGAAGTGTGCTGAAGGATAGACATGTCATGTAACATACAGGATAGCTGGAAGACTGCAGGCATGCCATGGCAGCAGGACAGCAGGGAAGGTGTTAACCATGTCAGACAATGTGTCTCTGGGGAGGGCTGGGGAGGCAGGGAAGGGAAGGGGAAACAGCTAACAGCAGCAGGATGGATCCAGTAAACTGAGCACTTAGAGCTGGCAGTCCTTCAGAAAAGAGTTGGATCCTGACACAAGCCAACAAAGCCAGGGGGGACCACAGGCATACGGAATATTAGAACACTTAGTTGATTCCCAGGATTTAGCATTGCAGAATGGCTTTTGTTCAGCAACAAATTTGATCCTGTCTAGGATCAAATCCTGCACACATGGCATTTTTATGTGCTGCCCAGTTACTCAATTGCTGCTCTAGTTGCCCCACACCACTCAGCTTCCTTCCCTGTAACCATTATGCCTGTCTCCTAATCTGAGAGATCTTGTGTCCCAATCACTGAACCACTTGATTTCAACAGGTTCTTGAGCTGAACAGTCCTGGTGCTATATCTAGAAAACAGAGCTGTTAAAGTAGTATTGTGATGGCCATTTTATCTTTGCTTTGCAGTTCATTAGAGAGTCTTGTGCCTTAGTATTTTTAACAGCAGCAGTCCCTTACAGATAATTTGGATGGAGGCAGCTATTTTGGAGCATATCAAGGCAAAGGTTTTTCCATCCATTTCCTCAGTACCGGGTTGTTTTACATTAAAAATCTAAATCCTCCTACATTTCTAAGCAAGGACCGAGAGCTAAGCTGGAAGGGACAACATTCTGACAAGCAAATGTCAAAATAGACAGTCTTGGCCTCAATACATTTATGAATTAGGCAAGTTAGGCAAAAAGTGAGGGAAAGAGTTAAGACAAACATCTCATGTCCATGTTAACGTACTTCTCAAAAGTTAAAATCCAAAGCAGAATAATGTCATGACATTTCTGAAGTGTTTGGGCTTTTACTTAGTGAGGCTAGAGCCTTTGAAAATGATCCACTAAAATAAAACATACCAATACTTTTGCCTTTTCTGGGTTTATTTTCCCTGGTAGGTCATCCAGTTCATCACTTCATTAGTTTTGGTTTTCAGAGTGAGGCCTTAAACTTCATTACTTGTGTTTTCCTCCTCAAAAGCAGAGAATCATGAAGAGACCACATCCATCCCTCAGTGACTTCAACTTTTGAAAGGGAGAGTTACTAAGTGCACTGTGATACAGAGAGAATCCTCTATAATCATATATAAATCCCAAATATAGGCAGTTAGATAGTGTCCAATATTTTATGGTTGAAATAGTCAAGTACTGTGAGACAGAAGCTTGTGGTAAGTCAGCTGCCATGTGTGATGTGAGATTGAGCAGCTAGAGGGAAAAATCCAGCTGGAATTTTGACTCTTTGGCCAGAAATCTATTCTAGTTTACACTGTCTTTTTTAAATCCTCAGTGTAACTAATTTCAAACCTCTGGAACCAATGTATAAACAGCAGTAGAATGTAGATAAATATAATTCATTTTCTATAGACTGAAGCCAAAACCATGGGAGAGTGAGGCTATATAGGTGGAACAGACATTGAGTAAGTTTGAGTGCATAACTAGCTACAGAAAATGTATGGAGAGTAAAAATTTGGATTTTAAATCTTTTCTAATATCTCAGATGCTTTTGAGAGCTCAGAAAGATGAACTCTAAAGGCTGTAATATTATTATTATACACCACATGGGTGTAGAAGTATTTGTTAGGCTGAAAATTATTAATTGGGACATTCAGACAAAAGAAATTATATTATTCTCCTTGATACAGTGTTAGAATGCATAAATTGGTTTCATCTTTTTTTTTCCCTTTATTTGATAATTTTGTTTCTTATTTCTGCTGCTAAATGTGACCCTGAAGTCACAAGTGATCTGTGTAGGTGTATTGATCAGAAACAGTCCTGGGGTCCTGAGCTCATATCATGTAACAGCTTTTAATACCAAACTGCTGTGTTGTTTAGTATATTATTTGGATGTAATCTGTAGGAGAATGATGTATGAAATAAATTAATTAAATCACAGATTTTAAATTATTCTTTTCCAGTGATATGTTTCATCTCACAGCTCACCAGAGCTGCCTGAGGACAAAAATGCTCTTTCTACTTGCAAAATAGGATTGGTTTATCCCAAGTGTTGCTGAACATCTGTATTCAGAAGCAGTTCCTGATTTCCTATGGAGACCCAAATACCTAAACCTGCTCAAAAAAAGACTGATAATTGTGTCCTGTATCTCATGGCTGCTGAGGTCAAAGTCAAAGATCTCATAATGACTTTCAGGGAAAAGAACAATATTTCAACTTGGAAACTCTGACCATCATTTTTTCCTTGGTAAAAGACACCTATTTTTTTTCCCACACAGAACCACTGATGTCAAGTGGACATACCTTCTGTTGCCCTCATCATTAACTGCCTCCTTTGCTGCTCAGTTCTTTTTCTTTCTTTCTTCCCTTTCCTAAGTTGCATGGGAAATTCATCAAATAAACAAATATTTTAGGTAAAATACCAAGAACTGGAAAAAAACCCCCCACATGTGTAAGAGTAGGAACTAGTATATAGCACACACATTGTTCATCAATTAATTCATTTATTTAGGCAGCACGGAGTCCATTTTCTTCAGGCTTCTCTTTACAGAACAGTTCTGAATATACCAGCAAAATCATGTCAAGTTTGCCATCATTTCCCATTTGTCAATACTACACCATGTTACCAACTATTGTGCCTAGGTGTGAAGGGATGGACTCTCATTTTACCACTTCAGAAGCACATATATTAACTTCTTACCCCAGTCAGGTGCTCCAGCAAATATTGGCACAATGTCAAATGCCAGCAAGTTTTCAAACAGTGGGAGTATGTGAATATTTCTGCTGAAATTAGTTGCAGTGGAATAGCTTGTGTTGCTGGAAGTTAAATTGGCCACGCTAGGCAGGCTATAGTTCCAGGCTATTTGTAGATTTTTCACAGTGGTGCTATTGATCTTGAGTTGGGGGCACTAGTAAATCACCGAAAATCAATGTGACTATCTGTGCAAAATGAAGTTGGCTTGCATAAACAGTTCTATGTTAGCATAATTGAGTCCACATTGCATATTTGGATTAAATGAGATACATTTTTCAGAAACTTTGTGAAATGAGAACACTAAATAGAAATGTTTTCAAAGTCATTTCAAATGTATATGGTTAAAGCTTTGATGTTGACACACAGTTCTGTGGTGAGCTGTAAAAACTGCATGTCAGAGCAGCAGCATTTACAGGGTTTTGCTATACAGGGACTCTTAGCCCTAGCACAAGTTGTCTTATGGCTTTTGTCAACTGTGTGGGCTAGGTGTGGGATGCTGCAGCAGAGGACAATTTTCACCTGCAGGATTCCTGGGAGGACATTTGTTTGGGGCACAGATTGTGTAGAATAAAGAAAAAAATTTTGGTCATTCTGCCACACCTTCAGAGAAAAGTCATGACTGTTATTTGCACTGATGCTCACCAAGACCAGCTGCCCAAGCTCAGGCAGGTCAGCAAAGGCCACTGGGACAGGAGAAGACCCTGCAAGGTCTATGACTTTGGTCCTGATAGATCCTCTCACTCCTACCTGTTCCTGCCTAATCTGTCCATGGGGTCAAAGTCACACAGGGCAGCATATTGAAGGCAGCAGTGGGTTTCTGGAGCTGTTGTCTCCATCTCGTGAGGTTGTGAAGATGATAAAGCTGACATTTGTACATTGAGGCTGCTATTAAGAACTGTTTCCAGTCGGACTTTGGGGTGAGCTTGCACACAGACACATACACACAGAACAGCCTCAGCCCCTAACCTACCTCCAGTATCATCCTGAGAAACTGCAAGCCATGGGTATTGGAGGAGAGAAAGGGATTCTCAGACCTCAGATGTGAAGATGGGAGACAGCAGTATGAAGGCTGAGATATTACAAGTATGAAAACCACAGTTTCATCTTTTCTGTAGCTACTTTGTACTATTGCTGGTAGACATCAACATATTTTTTCTACACAACAGGAAACTGTCCTTCCTTTTTCTCACAATGGCAGTTCATCCTTCTTTCTTCCTGATTTAGTTTCAGTATTAGCCCTGGTGAAAAAGAGGGGACTCTTTTTTAAGTTGACAATTGAAAATGAATCTACAAATGCAGAGTAGAAACATGAAATTTGAGAGTAGGAAAGGAAAGGAAGAAAGGAAGGAAGGAAGGAAGAAAGGAAGGAAGGAAGGAAGGAAGGAAGGAAGGAAGGAAGAAAGAAAGAAAGAAAGAAAGAAAGAAAGAAAGAAAGAA
>JANHGL010015231.1:0-26114 GCA_024611195.1 Ceyx melanurus | reverse complement strand
GAAAGAAAGAAAGAAAGAAAGAAAGAAAGAAAGAAAGAAAGAAAGAAAGAAAGAAAGAAAGAAAGAAAGAAAAGACAGACCTTAAAGAACTGCTCTACAGAGAAAGTTGAAGTGCTGAATGACAACATGCAAGAACAAAAACAAAACAAATAAAAAAAAACCAAAAAACTGAACAATCTTTGGTTTAATGATACAGGAAATAAAAAGCAACAGTAGAATTCATAAAATTTTTAGTAGATCAGATTCCATTTAAAATCAGTGCTGGCCAGAGCTGTGTGAGTCTACAGACAGAATTAGGTTATGCCCCTGCAGCAGGAGGTCTGCTGGCAGCATGGAGAGACCCACACCAGCTGTACCCAGGCACTGTTCACTGCATTGCCATAATCTTTTGAGCAGCATCATGAGCTGCTCAGCCTGCAAGAGACCCTGAGGGATTACATGTTGATTGGCATCTCAGCTACTCTGTGACATGGTAGCCAAGATACTGAAATTTAAACTAAGCTGGGTGGCTCAACACAAAACTGCAACAACCTATCTATGGAGCTCAACTACCTTCACAAAGTGCAGTCAGTGTGGAAATTTATGTTTATGATGTAAACAGGAACCATTCTGTCACATAGAATAAAATTTTCCCTCTATTCAGATGCACTTTCTTCACATTTAAAGGAACAAAAGCTTCACCTTGAGGATTTCCTTTGGAAAAAGACTTTTTGTGAGCAATCAATTGAACAGAAAGCGTTTTGTGGCCCAAAATTATCTAAATGACAAAAAAAAGGTAGCTCAGTTGCATTTTGTTTATGAGAGTAACATTGCTTCAGGAAACCAAATGACTTCTTGGGAACAGTACAAAAATATCTCAGAGAAACACTGTCTGAATTTCACTGCTGATGTAAAAGAGTGAGGGAGTGTTGAGCTCACATGAGTTGTAGTTCCTTATGAGAGTTGTAAATTTAGACTAATACCTCGAGCAAGTGAAGATGTTTTGACACATACTGAACTTGTCCCTTATTTAATATGAGCACAATAGGTTTAATTCATCCCAGAAGACATCAAATGGCAGGAGCAGCTCTTCTGTTGACTCTGCTATGAAATGCACTAACACATTCATTTTAGGAAGAGTATCAACATGATATTAAGCTTCTAGAAGGTAGTTTCTTTACATTTCAGCCTCTAGAAACTAGTCAGAAATATGCAATATAAAGCTATATTCCAGGTGCTCTGACTTCCATCTATTTTCTCTCACTTTGAAGGTGTTTTAAAGTCCCTTTCTGTTCATTGTGAGGGCCTTTTGTAAAATGATGCACATACTTCATTAGTTCTTTTATCAAAAATCATCCTTCACAAAACTCTTGGTGCAATTATGACTAATGGAAGGCAGCCAGATTTTCCCATTGGCTCACAAAAGCAATTTTACTGGATAAGTGCTTCTGATCCTATGTGTGCCAGGACAGTAAAGAAATAATTTATATCTATTGCTGTTTCTTTAGATTTCAGAAAGTTTTGAGGGAAGATATGATAGCTGGTTTTGAATATTTATTACCAAGATGAGATACTTGTCCAAAATGACTACCGTTCATGAACTCATTTTGGTCCAGTGGACATAAAAAAGCCTGGCATGGTAGCACCTGACTCTACAGTAGCTAAAGAAAAAACACTAACTGCCTCAATATGCTGCTTAACATTTCTCCCATCCTACCTGTGGCTAAGACAGTCATTACCAGAGAGCACAACAGTCACATCCTAAAGTCTTCTCAAATGCAGTGTTAAGCCCTTAATTTCTTCCATGCTTAGGTCCACATGCAATCTATTCCCACATTTCTAATGGAGTAACAGAAACACACATTCCTGTGGTATCATGAGACCATATGGTTAGTTCCACTTCGTTGAAATCCCTTGCAAAAATATGAGACTCAGATGAAGAGAAGCCAAAAAGACTGAGTCCCATTAAGAAAAGGTTTTTATTTTCATGTAACTGTTAGTTTAGCTAGAAATATCTATTTCAGTAAAAAACAGACTTCCCTCCATCTTCTACATTACATTTAAAACCTCTGGCTAAAGGGAATAACCTGTATTTTAATGAAGGTCTGGATTGTGCCCTGCCATTTTAGCTCTGCTCAGTGGCAGTGCTGTTTCTCCAGTTTCTCCCTGCTTTGTAAGTCAGCAGGTGCTTCTTCAGTGGCCACCATCCTTCAGATCTCCAGTGGCCACTATCCAGTCTGATCTCACAGCCATACACATCAAGACCTGGCCTTGCAAAGGAAGGTCCATTGTAACATCAGGTTTTGAAATAGAGGTACGTTAGCATCAGAAATTAACAGAAAGCAAATGATTAGAGCATTTTGTTTTCAACATGATTTAGCTGTGATGGGTGTAAAGCTAACTCAAAAATTTCTAAGGTTTCTTTTCTATAACTCCTCTTGGAAGAGGCTTTTGCTGCAATCCTCATGTATTTTAAAAAGCAGGTGACCTCATACTGGGCGGATTTAATTTTCAGAAATTAGGTGGTTCACACTATTACTACAGTTGGCAAAAGCTGACAGAGTTGTACTCTCCCTGCCCAGAAAGATCATCACCACAGATCTGGGCTCTGAGGATACCATAACTTCATCAGTGTGGAGGCTGCAGCTTCTGCTTGCTTTGCCTTATTTGCAACTGGGAGGCAGCTGAAAGAGGACATTTATTAGTCCACCAGGGAGAAATACATTGCTGTTGGTACACAGTGCCTCTTTCATTACCCTTGCTCTACTCTGTCAGGACATGACAGCTCTTGTCAGTATTAGGTCAAGGAGCTCTGGACATTATGTTAGCAGTTGGACTTGATGATCTCAAAGGTCTTTTCCAACCAAAAAAGATTTTAAAATAGAATTATTATTACATGGCATAAACCTGTTCTTGGGTCTTTTGAAGAGCCAGTCCTCCACCTCAGAATTCCCTCCAAGTTCTGCACTCTGCAGGACACCTGGAACTTACCTCTTTCTGGAGGGGGTGAAGACACTTGAGAGCAATGTTAGATAAGACAGCTCTGGTGAAAACAGCTAACAGGGGTTGTTGCTGCTTTCTATTCCTAACACAGACACCATCTCTCTACAGCCCTGCAAAAGGCCATGTAAATGCACCCTGTTGTTTTTCATTCAAGAGATTCCTAAAACCAAAGTACTGAATCCTTTCCTATGTCTACCCTCAAAGAAAAAAGGAACACTCCTTTAGCAAATCTTCCTGGTGCCACCATAACAGCCAGATAAGAGCTGAGCAAAAATGTCATGCACCATAAGAATATTACCATGATTTACAGTCTGGTTGTCAACTTCTTTGATACCAGATAGATTATTAGATTATTCTTATGGTGAGTTAAAGCCAGCAGTCTGGATGGGCCCAGAGAGTTGTAGCAAATGGAGTTAAATCCAGTTGATGGCTGGTCACCAGTCATGTCCCCCAGCACTCACTTTTGGGGCTGGTCTTGTTCAATAGCTTTATCAACAATCTAGATGAAGGGATTGAGTGCTTTAGCAAGTCTGAAGATGACACCAAATTGTGTGGGAGTGTCAATCTGCCTGAGGGTAGGAAGGTCTCTGCAGAGAGATCTGGACAGGTTGAATTGATGGGCAAAAGACAGTTGTATGAATTTTAACAAGGCCAAGTGCTGGGTCCTGCACTTTGGTCACAAGAGCCCCAGGCAACACTACAGGCTGGAGGTAGAGTGGCTGGAAAGCTGCCTGGTAGAAAAGGATCTGTGGGTCCTGGTTTACACCCATCTGAACTTGAGCCAGCAGTGTGCCCAGGTGGCCAAGAAGGACAGCTCAATCCTGGCCTGTGTCAGAAATAGTGTCTCCAGCAGGAGAAAAGAAGTGATTGTGCCCCTGTTCTCAGCACTTGTGAATCCACACCTCCAGTACTGTGTACAGTTCTGGGCCCCTCACCACAAGAAAGATACTGGAGCAAGTTCAGTGAGGGGCAACCAAGCTGGTGAGGGGATTGGAGAACAAGTCCTACGAGGAGAGGCTGAGGGAATTGGGATTGATTAGTTTGGAGAAGAGGAGGATGAGGGGAGACCTTATCACTCTCTACAACTACCTGAAAGGAGTTGAAGTAAGGTGGGTGCAGCCTCTTCTCTCAAGTAAATAATGACAGGACTAGAGGAAATGGCCTGAAGATGCACCAGGTTATGTTTAGATCAAATATTACAAAGAATTGATTTGCTGAAAGAGTAGTCAAGCATTGGAGCAGGCTGTCCAGGGAAGTGATAGAGTTGCAACCTGTGGATGTGAAAAAAAAAAAGTGTATATGAGACACTTCAGGACATGCTCTAATAGGATGGTGAAGCATGGGGTTTTTTTGGTTTTTAGTAGGTTGGGTTTGGTGAGGTTTTTTTTTGGGGGGGGGGGGTACGTGGCAGGGTTTTGGGTTTTTTTTTGTTTTGTTTGGGGTTTTGGTGTTGATGTTTGGATGCAGTGATCTTAGAGGTCTTTTCCAACTGTGATAATTCTGTTATTACTATGCTGTTTTAATATGGTATTACGATATCACCTTTGATTATTATTTTAGTCTACCATTGTGGGAAAATGACAGAAGGCTGGCGACGAGGCTTGCAAACCCCCCCAATGACTTGCAGTTGGGGTGTAAAAAAAAAATCTATATTGTACTAATTCTTGCTCAACTTTGTGTGCTTGACAAGTAAAACATCTAAGTTCAGATAACATAGGTCAGTGAAGAGTTCGGAGGTACCTTATTGAACATGCTTGGGATTCCTGTCCTGCTGTGGAAAAGATCTCAACAAAGTGAAAAACTACACATGCAAAAATCCTTGATATAGAGGAAAGCAGCACATTCAAAAGGTTTGGGGTTTTTTCTCTCTAGCAAGGACTAAGGTCCAAAGCGCCTGTGTCCCTGTCTGTGTGCTTCCACCCAGATGGTGATCCCCTGGTTTATGGAATAATGACAACAAATTTACACTTCAACCATGGTTTTGTGGTTGTTCCTGCCTGTGTCAACTCACACCATCATTTACCCTCTTAGATCCTGAAGGGAGAAATCATAAAGGCCAGCTATTGTCATGGGAAGCACTTTCCCTCTCTAGAGGAAATGAAGATAAAGGTCTGCTCTGCATGGAGGGTGGGATGGAGAGGAAGAACAATCACACACCACTGTGAGAGTTTCTCTTAGCCTGAATCTTTACCATGAATCAGAGAAGTCAGAGTCTGGCAAGCAACGTTTGGTCTTTGGGCCTCCCGTAACAGAAGTCAGAAAGAAACTGGCATGACAGGATCTTTGGACAGGAAAGAGTAGAAAGCTGACTCTGAAAAGACAGCTTGAGAGGCTTCTCATAAGGTAAGACTGAATTTCATGCTGGAGAGGCTGAGGTGAATCTCTTATCTTGAGTTTATCAGCTGTGATAATGCCCCATTTGTTCCGTGCTGCTCTGTGTCACTTTGGACACAAGCCAATGCTGATACTATATGACAGAAACAATTTAGATGGGGGAGCACTATCATCAGTGCTGCAGCAGCAGTAGAAGAAAAAGTTGGAGGAAATTTCAAAGACAAGAAGAAATATATTTCACAGCTGTTAGGTAGGTAATTTGCATACTGTCACCTGGGACAGCATGTCTGTGATGTATTACTTAAATCATCTGATATAAAACTCTGATCGTTTAGCCTCTTTTCTGAATGAGGAAACAGAATTGATTTCTTATTTGTGCCACTGTTTGCTGAAGTGAATTCAATAAATTAGATCCCAGAGGAACTCTGTGATGTTTTTTTAAACACACATCCCAGTACAACTTAAAACTCAGTGACCCTTTATGTTATATTTATTAAGCATGACAATGAATTAGATAACTACAGTCAAGGTCTTCCTTGTTTGCATTAAATTGGGCTTTTATTAAAAGGCATTCTTCAGGGGAAATATGAAATATCATTCTTTACATTTTAAATTTTGCTATAAATTTTGACTTTTTAAGGCTATCTATAGCTAAGACTCTCATTTAATCCCCTTCTTGTGTTCACTTGTTTTAATTTTATTCATCTGGTATATGTGCAAGCAGAGGTGGCAATGAATAAAAAGTGTGGGGTAATGTTGGAAGGGGATGGTGAGCAAAAGTCACATGAGTAGTAAAATAAGAAGAAAACTAATATTGCCTAGCAACTTAAGAAAAAAAAGTGTACCTGGCAACAGAAAGGAAGGACTTAGCTGCAAGGAGAACGCTTGCCAGGAAGAAGAGACAAAAGGAAAGGAAAGAAAATTCATAACAAGCCTCAAAAATGGGGGATGGTAAGGAACAAGAATGGATAGTTTAGAAACTTGGAATACAAACCCAGCTAGAGTTGTCTTGCACAGAAATGTCCAAAAGAGCTACAAAAATGGCTCTTAGTAATAATTTTCATTGGCTTTTTATGGTGATGAAGCAAAAGGAGATGTGACATGTGTGGTCACTTTTGCCCTTATACTTGGAACTTCAGTAGGAAAATTGAACTCAATTCCTTTACAAAAAGATGAGGCCCAGTACCTGGGCTAGAAAGCAGTATTCATTTCAGTTCCTCACAGAATAGGACCTTGTCCTACCAAGGATTCCATGATTTTGTGTAGACAAAATTCAGCTAAAAAACAGCAGCAGTACACTATCAAAAAGCAAAGATTTAGATTAACTCCTATCAGATGAAAATGAGCAAATTCACTCAGTCAATTAGGTGCCCTTACAGGAATGTCTTAAGTAAGGGTTTAACTTGTCAGCAACATTTTGTTGTTGACTTTGTGTGTGTTGGAAACAAAACAAGGTGCTGACAGCACAAGAGGAGACATTTCTCATATCAGTGGGATAGAAAATTTATTTGAAAAGATAAAAGTTATTTGATAACTCCACTGGTGAAATAGTCCTATGCAGATGAATTTTCAGCTCTTCTAATATGGGCACTAAATGCCATGTGGTATTAAACCTTTCTTTTCAAAATTTTACTCACTACATCAAAGGTGAGAGAATTAAAATAAATTAAAATAAAGCATCAAAAAATGAAAAAAAGTTATTTAGTCTGCTCTGGGACTGCAGAGACTGAGACGCTTTAATCATAATCATATGGCTATCACACCATGGTGCTATGAGGCCTAATTGTATGCATGTTGAGATTTTCTGTTATTTGGGATAACTGCAACACTGATGACATAAACATTCTATGATTCTATGATGAATATTTTTGATTGACACTTCCAAATACAGAAATGAGAAGGATGTTAGACCTGAGGCATAAATCATAGATTAGTAGTTTATGGAGAGATTAGTAGCTACAAATTTGGCAATATAAAATTGAAACTCCACTCCCCTCTAGCTGCTGGAAGGGAAAAGAAGCTCACTGTTTTGTGTTTTTTTTTGCTTTTTTTTCCAATTTCAGGAGATTTCTTTAATTTTAAAAAAGTCCTATTTTATAGGCTGCTCCTACTTTGAAGTTATCTTCAGTTACAGCTTCACTGCTATCCTGAGTTTACAACCAACTCATCTGACCTATATTGCAGGTCCCTCCTTTGCCATTATTTTATACATTTGATGGCTGACATTGTGCTTAACAGCCTCTGTGTCTTGCCTCTTTTCCTATAGCTGGGTCTCTGCTCACTATGTGCTAATTTAGCTGTTTACAACTAAGACTGTTAGTTGTAACAGAGTGCACTAGCAGCAAGTGGAGCCTTGATTTGCTGATACATGTCTACTGATCTCAGTGTAGAGCAGCAGTTCTGTGGGTTCTTTTTACTCTGGGCTTCACTTTGCCATGGCTTTGTGACAGCTTTGGGAAGATATGGTGCATCAAGAAAAATGTTAGCAAATTAAATGTAATGGGCCTTTGCTGGTTTCCTTATTTTAAACTAAAAGAGTGTATGTGATTAGTGTCATAGTTTTCATTCAATGTATTATTTTTATGCAAAAAGAGGGGCTCGGGTATTTCCATGTGAAAGCACTTTCATTTCAAAGGTATTTGAAGTTACTCTTCTGGATTCCAAGTAATACCTGTTTCATTTTTACTTCTTGAGAAAATTATTACTGTTATTCAACATTTCTGGTAATAACAGCACAGCATTGTACTGGAGAATACACAGCACAGCATATTGGAGCAATATACACAGCACAGTGTATTGGAGAATTGTGTACAAATTACACATCCATACATGCTGTTTAGGTTCCACATACCTTCTGTTTCCTAGTTTCTAGTGTCTCAGGGATAGCTGACATTCCAGAAAACAGAAAATAATATTAGACCTTATTTGTCTTCTGTAAAAACAAACACAAAAATAATAAATGTAAAAGCAACAAACAAAAAAACAAACCAGCACAACATCAAAACAAACACTCTAATTTGATCTTTCTAATTTGAGGTTTTTGATTTCCAAAGGGTAAAATATTCTTTGTAATTCATTATTATTGTAGTCATTGCACATCCCCTAAGGTTCATTCCTCAACAGTATGTTTATTTCCATATTCACCTAAAGCTTTTTAATATGTACTGCCTGGTCACTAATGCACAGATTACTCTCCAACCAGCAATGCAAACATAGTCCTGTGACATTTTGTCTTTATGGACTGGACAGCATGAGTACATAAATAACTTTCTTTTCCAAGCATTCACTCAAGGTAATAATGCTCAAATTGGAGCATCTTGACAGAAATAAGAAAAATTTAAGTGTGATGTTACTCTCTTTCTGAGAATCAGATGTATGATTCTCTTTCTCCAGCTGTTTCACAGTTTTCTGAAGGATTTTGTTTGGTCCTGAGTCTAAATGGTACCATCATATAATGTTTTAGAACATAACAGAATCTGAGAGATTCCAGTGAAACCTGAGATCTCCCAAATCTGATCCACAGCATCCCTGGGTCTTTCATGTATTTTGATCTAGACATTCCAATGGAGTTGTTTTCCTGGAGCTGTCCAAATTTCCTCAGAAGCCAATCATTCCTGATTAAAAGGATGAGTTTTCTTCAGCTTTTGTATGCCTACATTTAGTCTGATATTCACCTCTTGGCATTTACTTTGGCACTATCACACTCTGACTTACCATGACATTAACATGTAGTACAGTCTTTTCATAAAACATATAATAAATACAATTTTGGTCTTCAATAAGAGGAATTTTGTCCAGCAACTTTATGCAAATATCAGCTTCTGATAAAAAATAACTAACTAAATAAATAAATATATAAATTTCCTAAAAGTTTTCTTGACATTTACAGGGCTGCTGTTCTACTTGGTTGTATTAATTCATTTTTTTTGCTGGCTTGCCAGTAATCTCATGATTTCCCCATCAGAATCTGCACATTGGCACCATGAAATAAATCTTTATAGTCCATTAAAATTCCTAACAGAGTCAAATATGATTATACTTTTTCCTCATTCATTTTTTTTTCAGTCAAATATGAGATGCCAGACAATGAATAGAAGAGCTAGTAGGTTTTCCAGAAATATTTAGTTCTGCATTCCTCATCCAGTTGGCACCATGAGAGTTGCATAATATATCCCTAGTAATTGCATTTCTCAGGTCCCCAATCCATGCTTCATACACCATGTGCCTGTTTCTAACAAAATGGGTCTACTCATTTCTACAAGAAAACTACCCCCTTTTCAGAGGTGTTAGTCACAAAGGGCACTCCATCTAAATGCAGTACAGTGTGTCTTCATCAATGTTCTGTAACTTGTGCTCCTCTTCCCAAGCTCTTTTCAGACTGTTCCTTACTTTTCCCTGCCTATACCTTCAATGAGTAACAGCATAATGACAATGAATCGCTCTTGACAGTAATCATTCTTAATGTTGTTAAGTGTTTTCTCACTATATGTGACTGGAAATAGATTTTTTTTTTCCCCATGGTATTTTGGGGGATAGAAATGTTGATTTTCATTGAGATTCATATAAGACTTTGGACTTGGGCTTTGTAGCCAGATGTTTAATCAGTGGATTAACCTGAATGAGGAGAGAAAACTTCTCTCATATGAGATATTTTCTCAAAGAAATAGGTATCTTTTATGTCCATTTTACAAGCAGGATGTAAGATGAGAGTGACCAACAGAATAGATTTCATCTCTTTGATCAACTTAAAGTGTGGGCAAGATTTGTATTATCCCAGTTAGATTTTGTAATACCTGCTCCACCAGTGAAGTGGGAAACGTGTCAACTTGCTGTTCAGTGGAAGCACTGTAGTAATAATCCAGGTTTTGAGAGCTGCACTGCAGTCATCTGTCCCTGAGATAAAACCACTTTGTCAGATGAGGATGACTTTGTTTAAACAACAGTGTCCATTTTTGATCACCAATTTGAACTTCGGTCTGAATTCAGCATTTGAAATTATCTCAGCAATCAGCTTTGAGACTGCAAATATTTTTCCATGTAAATCACAGATAGACTCTGACTTTTTTTTTTCCTGACATTTTCCTCTTTTGCTCTCATTTTTAAAAGCCTTTGATATTTAGACAGACTACATATGTCAGCCAGAGCTGTATGCCATGGACAGAAATGACAACAGGAAAGAAATAGATTGCTCTCAAGGCACTGAGTCAACATTAAAAGCCAATTTGTTTTATTAAAATTGCACAGATGACAAAGAAAATCATCAAAGTATTAAAAAGGGAAATAGACTGGGTAATAAAAAAAGCAAATACAAAATTATATGTGAAATTGATAATACCAATGAGTCTCAAGGATATCCAGATCCCAGCAGTCTAAGTAAGATTTGCTCAAATATTTCTGGAAATTCCTCTCTTGTGACTCCATTTCCAGCTCCAGGTGATGATTTCTTTGCTGGTAGGTGTTCTTAATTGTGGTTTGACTTTCTGCTGTGTAGCTCCCCTAGATAAAAATACATGGAAGTTATGAATTGAGCAGTAATGTACTATCAACATGGCAGCTACAGCTGATAACCAGAACAAGCAAACCCTAGCGTTTCTTCTCCTGGCTCTCCCAGTGCAGCCCTGAGCTGCAAGAGCCACCCACCTCATCCAGTTCTGCTCTGCTCTGGAGGAGGGCTGTCCTCCCTTGCATGCATTTTAGTCCTTGAAGTGTGCAGGGTGGATGACTGGAAGAGCTATAAATTTCCATGGCACATACTTTGGAGGAGCCATATGTTTGCATGGTGCACACCTCTCTGCTGAATTTCATGAGGAGACGTGGCAGAGGCCTCCTCCAAAGTAGTTCTGGCAGAGACACATTTATGTTACCCCACATGGTATCTCTTCAGCACACCTAAGAATGATCTCCTCAGCATTTGCAAGAGATTACTTCTTCATACATGTCCACAGTCCCTCAGCATCCTGCTCTTTGCACACAAGCACAAAACCTCAAAAAAGCCACGACTTGCCCAGTGTGCAACTCTGACATCAGTGCTGAATACTGTGGTTGTCTGAAACACAATCATCCAAAGATACACTGGGAGATGTCAGTCCTTAGTTAAAAAAACCATCTCCAAAGTGAAATGAGACAGAAAATGGTAGAGAACAGCAGCTATAAAAAGGTTAAAAGAGTTTTTCTTTGTTTGCTATCTCAGAAAACCTCAATAGTTGGTCATAATAATAAAGTCATAGCTATATTATTTATGAAAATGTAAAAATAATCAAACCCTCTAGATAAATGCTTAAGCAGAAAAACAAAATTCCTGTGTCTCTCAGCTCAGACTCTTGAGGACTTCACAGACACAATTTACCACAAAGACTGATGACAACACAAATGGTTGATAAAAAACTTAATTTGATTTCTGGCAGAACTAATGGAAGTAACACCACAATGTCTAATTTCTTCTACCCACTTCCCCGCCCATTTTTTTTTTCTTCTGTATTTTTTCCTGTCAGGTTCTTCATTTCTTTCTTCTACAGTGATAGAATCTGCTTCCTTTTTTTTTTTTTTTCTCTGCTAATTTCCCTCTAAATTTTCATACCGTCTTAATTTTTCCTCCCTTACCTTCCTCCCTTTACTCTCCCTCTTCCAACCTGATGCATGTACACACTCACACACATATAAACAGACACTGAGTCCTCTTGACATTTCCTTTCCTTCCCTCTCCATCCCTTGTTTTTCCTACCAGATGGCCAAGCCAAAAATGCCACAAGAACAGCTTGTTCTCATGATAATTAAAAACTACAAAAGCAGCCACAGTCATCATATTTTCCCCAAGAAAGACCCAGAAGATGGGTATTTCTCCACCAACCACAAAGGTTTCTGCTCCCTCAAAATTCACAATGCTCTCCTGCTTCCTCCTCTGTCACTTAAAGCTCCTCTCTGGCTGGCTGAAGACAAGGTCTAAGATTCCCAGATGGAATCCATGGCAGAAGTGAAGGTCTGCACTCTGTTTTATCACTGAATGAGGTTAAAAACCAGCAATCCATCAAATGTTTACCTAATCACACTACCTCATAAACATGGAACAAGACAGTACCTGTCACAAATCATTTATAATGTGAATTATTCTAAGACAAGACACACAATGGATACAGAGAGAAAGAAGCAGTCAAAGGCAGTAGTGAGACATTATTTGTCACCAAGATGAGACCCAGGCTCAATGTATCTGCACTATAAACAGTGTTAGAGACACAGGATGCTACACTCCCTGACAAAAATACTTTTTTTTTTAATGGTAATTCTTACTTTTATAGAAGACAGAAACATTGACAAAGAAAAAGAAAACAGTCCACTGAACTCGTTTCTGGAAGGTTAGGTTCCTCCTCTGCTTCCTTCACCCAACGAACTCCTTTATTTTCTGACTGAAAAATTGGCAGACCTGTGGGACAGAGCTGAACAACTTCTAGTTGAGCAAATTCAGTGGATAAGGAATTGGCTGGATGGCCACATCCAGAGGGTAGTGGTCAATGGCTCAAAGTCCAGATGGAGAGCAGTGATAAGTGGCATCCCTCAGGGGTCCATGCAGGGGCCTGTGTTATTTTTTTTTTATCAGTGATATAGACAGTGTGATCAAGAGCATCATCAGCAAGTTTGCAGAGGACACCAAGCTGAGTGCTGCTGTTGATACATCAGAGGGATGGGATGTCATCCAGAGGGTTCTGGACAGACTGGAGAGATGGGCCTAGGGGAACCTCATGAGGTACAACAAGAACAAATGCAGGGCCCTGCACCTGGGCTGGAACAATCCCCACTATCAATATGGGCTTGGGGATGAGGTGATAGAGAGCAGCCCTGCAGAAAAGGACTAGGGGGTGCTGATAGATGAGAAGCTGGACACAAGCAGCCAGTGTGTGCTTGCAGCCAAGAAGGCCAATTGCATCCTGGGCTGCATCAGGAAAGTGTGGCCAGCAGATGGAGAGAGGTGATTCTGCCCCTCTACTCTGCTCTGCTCAGACCTCACCTGGAGTACTGTGTCCATCTCTGAAGCACAGGAAGGACATGGACCTGATGGAGAGGGTCCAGAGGAGGGCCATGAAGATGATCAGGAGCTGGAACACCTCTCCTACATGAACAGGCTGAAGGAGCTGGGATTATTCTGCCTGGAGAAGACTCCAGGGAGACTTTATAGGCACCTTCCAGCACCTGAAGGGAGCTTATAAAAAGACTGGAGAGTGCCTGTTTACAAAGGCCTGTAGTGAAAGGACAAGGGGAAATGTTTTAAATTAGAAAGAAGTGGATTTAGATTAGAAATAAGGAAGAATCTCTCTTTACCATGAGAATGGTGGAGCACTGGAACAGGTTGCCCAGGGAGATGGTTGAGGCCCCATCCCTGGAGACATCCAACATGGGGCTCTTGACAAAGCCCTGAGCAACCTGCTCTAGACGAGATGTCCCTGCTCTCAGCAGGGGGGTTGGACTAGATGACCTCTAGAGGTCCCTTTCAACCAAGACATTTCTATGATTCTATGAGTGCTTGCACGACTTCAAGATTTGTCTTTAACATGATGTTAATGTTTGTTGATGCACTTTTTTTTTTTGAAATAGATATTTTTAGTCAGATTTTCCAATCTGTTGCCCACATCCCATATTTGTACAACTATATTCCAGATCTGACATGTAGGTGAACAGGTATATACAGGTTTGGCACCTCTATTTGCAGCACAAAGTCTATAGTTTAGGTTACCTTTCAAACAGCATTAACTATTCAGTCCTCCAAATCGTATGCTATGAGACAACATCATAGGCTGGCACACTGACCTGAAGGTAACCTCCAATTAAAACATGGATATTTAATTTGCCAAGTACCCTCTGTTATGCTGACACAATAGGCTTCATACTGGGCCCAGTGCAATTAGCTTTCAAGCTTAAATAATTATCAGTAGGAAGTCATGCAATTTTCCTCAGAATTGTTCTCAGGCTGAAGTGAGTCCACGTGCCTGTCCACACTCAAGTGAAGTCAGAATCGTACAATTACAGAACAATTTAGGTTGCAAGGGTGCCACTAGGTACATATCCCACTCAAAGCAGGGCCCACTTTGAAGTTAGAGCCTAAAAGCTGATGGACAATGAAAAATACAAGAAGCCACGAGACAGAGGTGGAAAAGTATCAGGTCTGATTCAGGCAAACAGAAGAGAATTGAACTGCAATGGATGACAGAGGTAGTGAAGAATTAGAGGGAAAAGGATGTAGACATGGCAGCACATGCTTTTGTCTACAAGCCAGACTTTTGTCCTCTCCATCATCAGAATTGCAGCTGCCTGAATGCACTTCTGATGCTGACACCTCTAATTCTGACAGAAAATGCTGTAATATCAGGCAGAAAAGGAAGGACAGAGAGGGGCAAGTACTGAACAGTCTTATTCCCTGAACTTTCATTCCAGTAGATGAGGACTAAGAAGCAGAATAACTGCCACAGGCATTGGAGCTTTATCTACCACTTGCACATGTCAGTTGCTAAAGGGTATTGGAGACTTTTGGGGGGTGTCTGGAGTTTTTCTCAACTGTTCTGGGTTGGAAGGAGGTGATGCAACACTGTGAGACAGGGTAGAAAGGGGCAGGAGGACAGGGATTTATGAAATCATAATGAACAGACCTTGGCAGCTGGTCCAAGATATTTACATTTTCCAGAAACATCCTCAACCTAGAGCCAAGTACAATGGCCATTGGATATAAATTCCCACTGAGCAGACAAGCTTCTGAGTCACCCCTCCCCTTATTTCTGGGCTGTGAATCATTCTGGGTTTGAGCAAATCTTGTTTTGTAATTCTGAAGTCTTACCCCTAGATGTTAAATCTGTCCACTGTGCTGCCAGTGTTGCTCAGAAGAATTTGTTCCTGCTCTTTCTTGAGCCCAAAGCTGCAGGTGAAAGAAGATAAAAAATTTACCCATCATCCCAGGACCTTCGACTCCTTCTACCTACCTGTAAGATCAACACTAAGCAAGGAGGGGAGGGAGGCATCTCTCTTTCTGGCAGCAGATTTGAATGACTTCTGTGCTCCAGGAGGTTAAACCTTACAGAAGGTTGTCATGCTGGGATGTCCCTTCCCACTCTCTGAAGGCTAGAATTTCTCTGTCACACCAAGACCAGCTCCAGTAGGAGCCAAAGTAATATTACATGTGGTAAAATAATTGATACTCCTCATAAGGCAGTGCTGCTGTTCCAGGACAGCTATTATCAGATGCTCTGGTACTGGTTTTGGATTTAGTAATTCAACTTTCTGAAAAGGCCTAAATTAAAGGTGGCTTTTACAGCTCATTCTGAAAACTGGCCATATAGGAATCAGCACACTAAGCAGGAAGGGTGTGAAGTAGGTACTAGAAAATCAACAAAAAAACTTAGTTGCTGAGGGAAGAACTCTGAAAATCCTTGTTTTTAAAGAGAAGCCACTTTTGCTCAGAACATGATCCTCATATTATTACACAGCATGCAGCTCAAAAGAAAAAGCCTTTGAGTTTCAAAGTATTTCTTCAGGGAAGATCAGGACACTCCAGGAAGAAAGGGGAGAAGATAAAAGAGTGCAGCAGCAAAGTTTCTGAACCCTACATTTCCTGTTGTGTTTTATGTCAGCATATGATTTCCTTAAACTGCAGACTGTCACAAACAGAGAACAAGTAAATGATGTATGCTGTGCATAAAACTGCAAAAGTATCACTCAGGTCCTGTTTTCTATTAATGTAAATACATTTCACAGGTGACTTCTGTCTAAAGAATCTCTGGTGTCTTTTGCTGTCTCTGTGTTCTGAAAGGGAACAATACTGGATACTAGTTATGAAGCAAAATAACACCATAAAAAATGGGAAATTATACAAGGGATGAAGGAACTGGAATATGTTTTCTCAGTGAGTTCATGCTGTCATAATACCACAGCTCAGGTCACACAGAGTTACATGTTTAAAGCAAGAATTATTCTTCATAATTCTGTTAATGAAATTAATAAAAAAAATAATTTGGAAGAAGAAGAACTTTAGAAAATGGAATTATTAAAACTTAAAAAAAAAAAAAGGGTCTTCATAGCGTCTTTACTAATTCTTGCAGAAGGAATATTTTTAAATATTCCTTTTTGCCATAGGTGGCTTTAATTTTGTGTCCTAGCTAACAGAAGTTGCGTTCTTGGCCATCTTCTGTCATAACATCCCAGATGAGAGTGGCTTTTTAATCATATACAAAAAGCTGTTATGATTAATCATGAGCCGACTAATGTTTACCAACAAAAATGAGTTCTTTGGTTCTCAGCTGCTTTCTTTGGCCATGCTTAAGGAGCAGCTGCCTGCAAGCTGAAGTGCAAGCTACATAATGCTAATCTCTGAATTTTGGGCTTTTCTTCTTCCTCTTTCCTACCAACTGTTTCTAATTCAGTCTAAGCTAAGTGGAATGAAGCAAGAGCTTGAAACTCTGGTGCAAAGGCCAGCACTCCACTTCTTAGTCATCTGTGAAACATTTCTTATTTAAAATACCTGTTATTAGCCTTACCACTCACTTACCACTTGTCACGTCTTATTGAAGATTTTCAACTTTTTTTCTGTCTACAGAGATATACTCCCAACAACTCCTGCTGTTGGGAACTCAGGTGGATAACAACAGGAGTTGCTTGAAAATTGTGGTTTGCTCTGTTGCTGAATGCTCGTTTGACCCAGGAAAGACATGCAGCATGTCTAAACATAGCAGGAAGGAGAGTCTGGGTACTAGGTCCACTCTCTGCTTAGACCCTCACTCTTTGTCTCCTGAACCTAAAATAAGAGCTGTGTCCATATGATATGATGGTAGGTCACCAAATGTATGACAAAAGGAAGCTAACATTGGCCTTTCTGCTTGATATTTCCTTTCTAACATGGGAATGTTCATCTGAAAATGTTTCCTGTGGTGTTTGGATACCTACATATGCATAGTCCAGTTGGAAAATGGAAAGAAGTGAGAGTAGAAAAATAAAAAATATCCTTTTCTGAGATTTTGACAGTCATGCAAAAAAATTTCCTGACCCACAACAGGTTCAGAGGAGGGAAAAACAGGATTAGGTAACTGATATTCAGTTTCCCATTTTTCTCTACAGTGACTGTACATAAAAAGAGCTCATTTTTTTCTGAAAGCCAGGAAAAGCTGTAAGGTAGTTTGGAAGAATTAAAGGTTTTAACAGTATGGTTGGATGTACCAGAAAATACTTCAGTGTTTCTGGTATCATGATTGTTATCTGTATATGATACATCCATGGTTAAATACATGCATGCTGTATGTACAGATACAACAATATGAAATTCTCATCCCAGGTAAATAAATAATTGTGTGTGGTTGTACTGAAGAAAACAATAAAGGTCAGATGAAGTGCATAACTATTGCTTATCCACGTACATACTGAGAAAATGTCACTATTTCAAAATTCCACAATTTCTTGTTGTGGTTTCATTTCATTATTCTATTCTTATCTACCCTTACGTACCCAGATTTTAACCTCACTCATCTACTTTCAGAGTGGCTGGATATGACCATGGAAGTGAAAGCAAAAAAAAAGGAAAATAGGATGAAGCTGACACTACATAAAGCCGTTTGACAAATCACCTAGGATGCTACTAACATTCCTAGTGCCCAAGGCATGCCAGCCTCTACGGAGTCATATCCACTACAGTATTAATGGCTCTTAATTCAGTTCCATGTATATAAAAATTGCTACATGTTCTTCCATAGCAGCACAGCTTTTCAGTGTTAGGTTTGTTGTGATTGTAAAAAATCTACAAAATTTAACTTCACTTTTGTGGCTTCAGAATGTTGGAAACATTGTCTTTGAAAGATTTGATTTTTTAAGTCACTGTAAGAAATTACTACATCAGAACTGAATGGAGAACTTGTATCTTGTCCTATTTAATGTTGCAGAGCAGATAGCAGCTATATAAAGTCAGGAGCAGAACTTCCTTCTCTGCTCTTTTAATTACTCCTGATCCTTGAGGAAATCCCCAGCTGATGCTGCTAGTCCTTTTTCTGGGTGTAGGGTGAAATGTGAGGCTGGAGCACAGCAACAATCATAATTAAGCACAGCAACCATCGACCACCAGCTTTCATCTTACCTTGAAAGGCAGAGGGAAACTGCTCCACTGTCCTTTACAACAAAATGACATCCAAGAAGAAAAAGTTGCATGCACTCAGCTCAGAAGAGAGAAGACAAACAGGAATGCTGTGTTTCCACAGAGACATACTGTTAGCATTCAGAGGGGGCTGCTGGGCTTTGTAAAAGCGTTTGACCTTCCTCACCAAGCAGAACATGTTATCCATCTTCCACAAAAGTGTATAAATATGTTTCGGTCACTATTCTCATCTGGGAGTTTTCCATTTTCCAGTGTCTCAGTGTAAATGACTTTGGACAAAAAAAAGCCAAGGTTTGCTTCAATTATTTTGCACTGCTTTGTGTATATAGTCTTACAGTTATCTGACTGAAATTTCTTTAGCAGGAAGGGGAAACTTGGCTGAGGCTGAAAATTCAAGAAGAGAAGCCAGTTCATGAAATGCTCCATTCAGTTGTGAAGAAAATGTAATTTTCTTCATTAGATTTCATTCTGTTAGAAGATAAAGAGATAGGAATCAAATCACTTTTGGAGTGTTCTCTGTGAGTACCAGGCTAAAAGTGATGGTTATTCAGAGATAATTTTTTGTCATGAAAATACGATGCAGGCTTGTTTAGCCTCAGCTGTGCATATAAAAAGTATTGAGTGAACAATATTTTGAGTACTAAATTTCCCTAAAATAATAAAAACTATTTTAATACTAGCACTGAAATCTCTGGCTCCTTATTTTCCCTTTTCATTTTTATGTCTTATTGAAAAGTAGATTCAGTAATTCACAACCTACTTCAGCAAAGCAAGTTTTGGGGTAGAGAGAGGCTCAGCTTACAAACCAAGTCAATGAATAGTTTTCTTGGTTCACATGACAGTGCACAAGATACATCTAAATGCAGGCAACGACAGTCCTGTCACTCAGACAAAAACCCTCAAGTGTGTTTTAACCACCCAGCAAGGGCACAGTAGCCATGGCAACACAAAACTCAGCATAGGCTATGAAGTCTACCCTAGACCTTGGGTGAATGCCAGGGTAGTGTTTAACCCACGCTTAAATTTATCCTGCTGCTTCCACATCCTAAACCAGCTTACACCTGCCTTGGGTCTGTGCATGTTTTTGACTGCCATATGCATCCATTTGATATTGTACATCCAGTTTTAGAAGGGGAAGGAAGGATGTGGAGATGCTACAGTGCTCCCTCTACATGTGCAGGGAGCCCTTGCTTCACAAGATGCTCAGCAGCATTTCAGCACCCAGCTGTCCTTGCTTCATCATGATACACACAAGTGAGGATGCTTCTCAGACAGTCAGCAAGCACACAAATTTCTTTATGAGCTGCAGGTGGCCTGTGTCATGTTTTCCTTGCATGACATAATTGTGTCATAGATTAGTGGAGACACTTGCTTGAAGGAGAAGTGGAGAAAAATATATGGAGTTGAAAGCAAGCAGCTTTTTGTGAGGGAGTCTTGAAAATTTCAGAAACACTTGTCACATTCAGGAGACAGGCAGAAATATATCAAGAATATCTTCCCTAACACCAATTAAAAGAGCATTTGTCTTTTTTTTTTTTTCTGCAAGCACAAAGTAACTGAATCACAGAACAGTAGGGGTTGGAAGACTCTTCTGCAGATCATCTACTCCCAACTCTACCTGCCAAAGCAGGTTCATCTAGGGCAGGTTGCACAAGAACATGTCCACATAGGTTTTGAACATCTCCAAAGAAGGAGACTCCACAATCTCTGTGGGCAACCTGTTCTAGTACTCTGTAACCATCAAAATAAATACTTTTTTTTTTCCCCTGATGTTAGGTGGAACTTACTGTGTTCTAGTTCGTGCTCATTTCCCCTTGTCCCACCTCTGGGCACTACTGAAAAGAGACAGGTCCCATTCTCTTGACACCTGCCTTTTAGACACTTATAAGCATTGATAAGATCCCCTCTCAGTCTTCTCCAGAGTAAGCAGCTCCAGATCTCTCAACCTTTCCTTGTAGGAGAGATGGTCCAGTCGTCTAATCATCTTTTAGCCCTCCATTGGACTCTCTTTAGTAGTGCCTTGTCCTTTTTAAACTGGGGAGCCCAGAACTGGACACAGTACTCCAGATGTGTCCTCACTAGAGCAAAGTAGAGGGGGAGGAGAACCTCCCTTGACCTGCTGTAATAACATCGTTATATTTCATATTGTTCACTGAGGGTGACCCTGGGGGTCTCCTTTGGGGTGTGAGCTGACTCTTCAGTTCCCCTGGGTGTCAGAGAATGGAATATTATCCACCCTACCCTCCTAGAACTGCTTCAAGCAGAAACATCTAACACTGTTTCTTTAAAATTACTCTTGCCCACTCTCTTAGCTGATACTCATGAGCCTGTTGGCCCACTCGCAGTGGAGAATTTTTATAACTAATATTGAAGTATAAGGTGTACATAAAATAAAAATAAGATCTTCCAAGGATTGTTAAGAGAGGTATAAGAGCAGAGGGACCATGAAAAGTTACTTTATTTAGCTGAACAGGAAAATTAAAACTCAAGTACCCAGCCCACTTCACACCAAGCCTGAAATGCCAAGAGAGCTCGTTCAGACATATTTAAAAAATGTATGATTGATATTTTGTTCTGTCTGAATAGTAGAGCAGCAGAGAATAAAAAGCCACTCTTTGTGCCTTTGTCAGACGCCCAGGAGGAGCCCAACACTGCTTTTTCACTATGCTGACTTTATTCCATCTGAATACAGAACAGACTTTGTGCAGACTTACAAGAATTTTTTTGCTGTGTCAAATGTGATGTGTCCTGGAAATTATGCATGGTTGTGTATTCAAGTGATTCAGAAGACAAAGAAAAAATGTACCTCGCTCTTCTGCCTGATCTCCCACTAATAGCCACACTTAAGGTATTTTTGTGTTTGTATAAATATATGATACAGTTTTATAGGTAAATGATAATTGATTAAAAATTTACAGAAAAAAAACATGGTCATTTCTCTGCCAGCAGGAACACATTCATATATAGTAGTGATGTGGGCAGTGTTTTCAAATCACATGGAGATTTCTGGATGGGAAATAATGTTTAGTCAAAGAGCAAGCAGTTATATGCAAAAGCAATATAAAATTGGATTACTTAATTAATTAATTTTTTTCTTTTTTCAAGAGTAATCAAAGCTAAAACAAGTATTCTTGGAGGATTTAGGAGCTGCTAAGATTGTAGTGGGAATTAAATTTGTTCTTCTACCTTTTGTTTTATGGATAATCCAAATGGAAACAGAGCTTGCCAGACAATTTTGAGCTTCTATACTAAAAATGAAAATTATTGCCATCTCTTTTTTTGTTGCTTTGCTCAATACTCTAAATGTTTTAATACACTGAACTTGTCAGGCTGTATCAGAAATACAGAGAAGACTAGCTTTAAATATCTTCATTAACAACAAGGAAAAGAAATTGCTACCTCTAATAGCACTTTGGTGTTTATTGCTCGACAGAGAAAAAAGGTGTACTTAAACACATCAAGCCTGAAAACTATAAGGTATTTATTTCTCTTTTCCTGTTCAAGGGAGGAGGGGCTAAATCCATGCCTGAAAAAGGAAGCACTATGACATGATCATCTTGAAGAGGTCATTCCTACTGATGAAAGGGTTCCATCTTTCACACATTAGCAACCCAACAAAAGCATTTGATAGTCATGTTCCACATGAACATGGTCTGGTGTTTACTGGAGACAAAACAGTTAAGATTCACAAAAGCTTTTTCACTGGCATGTCAAGTTAACTCAGACCTGCTTTGGTGATAAAACACAAGGTTTAGTCATTAAGACAGATTCATTAAGACAGATTGTCTAATATCTGCAAATGTGTGTGTTACTATTGTGCAGCATTCACATGCTAATTCTACTTATCACAACCATCCTTTTGTAATCAACATTAAATAAGTGTAGTCTTCAAATCACACAATGAGATCTCTTGTTCAAAACATGTAAAATAAGTATAAAAACTGTGGTGTTGCATTTGAAAGCAATATGTTTTCAGGAACATATTAGGAAGTGGCTATGCAAAACCTCCTCTGGCCTTACTGAAAAAGGAGAAGCATATCTGTTTGCTGGCTTTGGATAGAGTTCTGGGTTTATAAAGTTCCTCTTTTTATTAGTCCAGAAAGAATACAAAAACTACCCACAGTATTGTGTTTAGTTTGACACTGCAGCTGAAAAAAAAATAGGAAGTAATTTCATATTTAGCTTTCCAAGATTTATGCTATTGCAAGATTTTCACACAGCTTTTGTTTTGTTTTGTTTTGTTACCCTATCATCCATTGGTAACAAATTTTGAGACTAAGGAGTATGGAGTAAGGAGTATGAGGACTCCAGGGATAAGAGGGCATGATTCAACAGCAGAAAAGATTCTCCAAAATTTCTTCATTTTACCACTTTACAAGAGTAATCTGCTATCCCTGTTTGATTACTCAGTGTTCTTGACTGGTTAAACTAATTTAGTTACCTATTCATAGTTATGTGGCTGACTGTTCATTGTTATTGTGTCATCTGTTATCTTCTCCTGAGATCTTTACAAGAAACTTATGTGAACATGGACAGCTGTCAAACTGCCCCTAAATCCCAAAACTTATTTTCCCCCAAAAATCACTTCAAAGGTGCACTCTGCTTCTTGGTATTTCACAGTATCTATGACATCCAGCACCCAGTTGATGGATATTTCAATGGATCCTATCTCAAACATCCCAGCAGTCATGCTGGTGGTCTTGACAGCCACAGAGAAGCAACTGATGGGAGCTCTTATCTAGGGAGAAATGATCCAGTTGAATGCATGTGGGAGTTTGGTTACAGCACTATAAGACTGGGCAGGACAACTGTTAAACTTTTTATTGTGAAACAAGTGTCAAGTGATGCTGCAGTGAATTGTAGAATCACAGAATCATAGAACGTTAGGGGTTGGAAGGAACCTCTAGAAATCATCTAGTCCAACTTCCTTGCCAAAGCAGGATCACTGAGGACAAGCAATGCATCCAGATTAGAATGAATGCCAAAGGTGTGCAGAATGGAGATTGAAAAATCTATTTATTTTAATCATTGAGCAGAAGGCCAGCTCAGATCTTGTTTGATCACTGGTGATTCACAGTTCAGCTAAGCAAGAAATTGTTCAGAAATGGGCAACAGAATATTTTACATCCCAGTCAGCTACTGGGATCCAGAGCACATTGGTCTGTTCTATCTAGTGCTGGGTAGCTGTTGTGCTTAGGGACACAATTTAGTGGGGTTTGATAGGGTTAGGAATAAGGTTAGATTTGATGATCTTGAAGGTCTCTTACAGCTGAAAAGATTCTATGATTCTATGACATCTTGAAAAACAAGTAGTTGCCATTGACCCATAGCCCCTGTGAAATGAGTTATGCTTCTTTTCAATGTATGTCACTTTTATTACCCTTTGCAACAGACAGGACAAGACTCCCTGCCCCTATGAGACAGAGCACTAAGATCAGGACAGAGTTCACTGTGAAGGGGCTACTACTGTTCATGTCTGCATAAATTCTAGAGAATAAACAGCCATCATTAATCTATAATTTTTTATATTCAGATAAAACATATTAAAAGGAGAAGACTTTTTTTAACACATCAGGTTAAATTCAGAATAAGTAGCACAGATTGTTAAAACATGTCAAGAGAAGAAGCAGTAAACATAAGAATCAAATGTAAATTTTCAATGAGGACTTAAATGTTCTGGGTGTTTGGTGGACATAACACCGAAAATCTGAAGGAACAGCAAAGAATAATGATAAAAACAAAGATTAATATTAAAAACCCTATAATTAATATTAACAGTTGTTTTATAAGTGGTACTTGAAACACTAGAAAGTTCAAGACTAGAAAATGTTGCAATCAAAACCTTCATGGTAGCAATGGGTGGTCAGATTAAGGAAGCCACCAGCACTGTCACAAACTGACAAACCATCACAGCAGAAAGCTCCAGCTTTGAGAAACAACATAAGATGATAACAATTATTAGAGAACTGCAACATATTGTGACAATAAGACAGAGCTGGAAGGAAGGGGTTTCACCACTACTGTTGCCTGGTGAAACCACAGAAACATCCTGTCTCCAAGTGTCTGGCTTACACTGGGAAGAGAAACAGCTGTAATGTCACTTTATAGATGCAGTAATTGTTTTGCCCACTCTGTTCATCCAGGTCTGCTTGTCAACATGTAAAAGGGAGCCCTTTCAGTGAGGGTAAGAGGCTATCTCTGCATCAAATGATCAGGACAATCCCTGCTGGGTCTTACACAAGCTGCAGGAGCTCCTGAAGTACTAAGCATTTGAATACCTATTTTACAAAGTAGTACAGTCCTAAAGATAATGCCAAGAATGCCTTTACATTACCATTAAAGAAATGCACCATACTAATCATCATCATTTTTTCATCCTGTTCTAAAAAAATCTTTCTCAATTTATGTGCTTTTTCCTCAAATAATTACTTTCAACAGGCTATTTTACTTTCAAAGCAGCTAAGACTAATCTTGTGGCTTTCTGTGCCTCTTAGATGATTTGGTCATTGCTGACGGTTGTGAAAATAGATTGGTGGTTTTCCACATAAATTAGTCTTTGTTGTTTTTTTGTTGTCATTGTTTGGTTTGTTTGTGGTTTGTTTTTTTTTAAGAAATAACAGAATTAAAATAATAGTAATATCTGAGCTCTACAGATAGACTCTCTACAAGAAACATCTCAACAATATAAGGTTACACATTTAAGTGGATTCTACAGAAAGAAAAATTATCTAATAAGCAGAATTATCTAATAATGAGTTCTGTGCTTCAGAATTTAAGATATTTATGCAGCACATTTCATACACAGAATACAGTCAAACTCTTAAAAAATAAAAGGAATTAAATTAGTGTATTCTTTGAGGCTTTTTTGAGAGTAAGGAACTTCTACAGTATTGAATGTGTCTGTATATTATGTAATATAGCTCATGAAATATTTTTAAATAGTTTGACACAATCTCTAAAGCTTTCTACATTCCCTACAGGTGGAGGCACAGATATAAGTACATGGGACAATGTACAACTTATGCTTTGACATGTTCTCTGACCTGCCTTCTTAGAAGCAACACGGACATAGCTTTAAGAGAGTTCAGAATGTTGACATTCCCTCCATGGCATGGAGACTAAAATCATATAAGAAGTTGCAAAACTTATTTTGAATTATCACAGTAAATTGGGTCATGAGAAATTAAGGAACAGAGAAAGGAAAGGCTGTGACAATTGGCACAACTTGGCACAACTGTTGTGTATACAGTGTTGGCCAAGAGGAGGCAAAGCCAGCAACTTTGGGACCCAAATGTTTTTTTTCCAGCTGTCTGGATGTGAGGATAAATATGTATTTCCAGAAGGCACATTCACACACGCACACACATCTCTCTTGTAGCTGGCATAAGCCTTTAGCCCCTCTGGTATCTGGTCTCCCACACCCTACATTTACAGACCTGGCAGTATCTAGACCTAGATCTCCTGTCCTGCTCACTAGTTAGTTTCATTTGAAGCTCACCAATCTTACACAAAGAGCACCCTTGCACAGGAAAGTAGTAGGAGAACAGATGGTTTTCAGATGCAAGGCAAGACCAGACCACATCCCTTTATCCCCCTTCTCTCCATATTATGTTCTCTTTCTTTCTTTCTTTCTTTCTTTCTTTCTTTCTTTCTTTCTTTCTTTCTTTCTTTCTTTCTTTCTTTCTTT